>OX438653.1:1982980-2254507 GCA_949316385.1 Globia sparganii | reverse complement strand
ACATTGAAATAAACATTCTTTTTTTACAATTTGTTTTTTTTTTCTTGAAAATTAATATTAGCGATGACATCTTTTAAGGGAATTAAATCAGTTAAAACTTGTCCTGTGCGGTCGCTATTAGTTCACTGACGCTACTGTGATTTTTGAAGTGGCGCTGGTGTCGCGGTTACTTCATATTGCGCAGTTGCGCTCGAGTGTTTATTGATCAGTCACATCTTTACGCGCACAATATACCTACAGCAGTAAATGTAAACATTGCTCCATTAATTTCAGTATTCACGTGTTTTCTACGTGTGGTTGAGCAGTGAATTCTATTTCAAGCACGGAAATGGAATGTTAATAAACAGGTAGTTAAAAGTAATCATATAATTTATTTGTACTTAAGAAACGGATTTGATATGTACTAAAATCAATTTACTTAAGTACTAGATTTATTTAATAAAATTTAAAAATACCAAAATGTATGAAGCACCCGCTCACGGCACAGTGAAGTGTAAGCGAGAGTGTGCTAAGTCTTACACCCGTATACAATAGAAGTAATTGCTTGTTGCGTAATCATTTCTTGATTAAGGCTAAGGTTAGAATTCTTAAATCACAAAACCTAACTTTATAGGCGTATACCTACCATAGGTATATTAGACGTTTATAAAATTAGACGTTACTTATGAGTATGACGTTACTAATGGGTATTTGCTTCAGTGTAGCCCGCGAAATACAAATTTTCATACGATTTTTTGCAATTGCAGGTCAGCGTCAGGTTGTATATTAATCTAAATATGATTCGCGAGTGATCTTTGATGTTTTATAATTATGTAAAAATAATAACAATATTCTAATTATTACAGTTGCTTGAAACACTACTGTGATTACGTAGGTTGAATTAGTTGCCTGTGATTATTCCAAATAATATTAATGTGATTAATGTAAGTAATATTATTGTAATACAGGTACTTCAATCGATGTGAATTGTTGGAAACGTATCTGTGATTTTTCAAAGCCTTTTAAGCTCTGTAGTGTTAGTGACACATAGTTATAGTTTTCTGTGATTATTCTATAGGTAAACGTAACTAATCTGTGAAATGTAATGAATCTGTAATTTTATTGTAATGTACGGTTCAATCCGTGTGATTTATTGGAAATATCTCTGTGATTTTTTTAAGCCTTTTGAGCGAAACTTGTTGATTTGCGACCTATTACTTACTACTATTATAGTTATCGTTAATACAGATTACGATATTTTTTATTTTATTAAAGATTTACTCAAGTTATGCAGAAGTTTTTTATCCATTCTCACGTGGAATCACGAATCATAGGAAAACATCGTGAGGAAACCGGCATGTCCTAGAACCAAAAATTCGAAGACATGTGACATCTACCAAACCGCACGGGGCCCGCGTGGTGGATTACGGCTACCTCTCACAGAGAGGAGGCCTGTGTCCCAGCAGTGGGAATTATAGGCTGATTATGTATGTATGTGTACGTGGAATCATGGTCACCCTATCGGTTGTATTATATGATATTTTTGATTCAATTTATCTTTTAAAATACTAATACAGCAGAATCGCAATTTATTGGGAACGAATGTACTCCTATACATAATTTAGGAAGTCGAATTTTGTAAACAAACATGTCATATTTAAATAGATATAGGCAACTATAGAGGGCCGTGCTGAATAAACTAAAATTAGTTTATTTTTTAAATTTTGCAAGTTGTATGAGAAACCAATGCGGTACATATGTTACTTGCCAAACATCAATTATATTTTAATAGTTTTTGGCTAAGGTTGTTTTGTCTTTTTTAGATATTTTCTTATATGTTTTTTTTCCAGCACGGCCCCCTTTCCACATCTATATATTATTTGTTATTACGAATTCACAATATCTGTTACGGTACATATAACGTGTTAATAGAGTACATTCCTTGAGTTTAGGAACCTTTTTAATACGCTTTATATTTTTCAAGTTACACGGGGGCCGTGCTGAAAACGTTTGGCTGGCACGGCCCCCTTTTTATGCATATTTCTTCAAAAGTACAGAGGTACATTGAAAAAGAAACCGGTACATATACTCCTAGAGGCGAGTACATTGCATTGGTGCACACCTTAATCGCAAATTCAGCGGGGCCGTGCGGGGCAAACGTACATTATTTTTACCTATCTGGTAGGGTTCAGCCAGCGTTTGAAAAGGAAGCGCATAAAAATGCGTTTATTTACGACATCACATGCATGCATGTATTATATATATAAACCTTCCTCTTGAATCACTCTATCTATTAAAAAAAACCGCATCAAAATCCGTTGCGAAGTTTTAAAGATCTAAGCGTTCAAAGGGACAGAGAAAGCGACTTTGTTTTATACTATGTAGTGATTACTAATGCATTGCCTCACATGTTCGGAAAAAAAACCGACGTAAATAACGCAATGAATGTTGTTTAACTGTCAAAATGAAAGCCTATTGCCACTGATAGTATGTTATGTAATTACCCCACAGAGATAAACAGTGGTAGGTGCATTAATGAAAATTGGGGAATAAATATCTATATCTATACTTATAATAAATCTGTAGAAGTGAAAATTCTGTACATTAAAAATATACATGGCAGGGGGAGTTACTAGACCGACACCGAACTCAAAAATGTGATTAAAAAATTTTTGTCTGTCTGTCTCTCTGTCTGTTTGTTCAGGCATCACGCAAAAACTACCGGTTCGATTACGATGGAACTTAGTATATTAATTCTTTGATATCCTGAGTAGTTGAAATATAGGGCATCCAGATCAAACAAGATCTGGATACCCTATATTTCACTATTCGAAATGATACTTCTAAAAACGCTATTCAAAATTACACTTAAGTATTTACTTTTGAATACTTGGATAACATTCTAACAACATAATTATAAGAACTGATGCAATATTCTGATCTGTTTTGTGGTTATATATTCATTATAACAGACCAGTTCATATAAGAACTGGTGCAATATTCTGATCTGTTTTACGGCTATGTATTCATTATAACCGACCAGTTCATATAAGAACTGCTGCAATATTCTGATCTGTTTTACGGCTATGTATTCATTATAACCGACCAGTTCATATAAGAACTGCTGCAATATTCTGATCTGTTTTACGGCTATGTATTCATTATAACCGACCAGTTCATATAAGAACTGCTGCAATATTCTGATCTGTTTTACGGCTATGTATTCATTATAACAGACCAGTTCATATAAGAACTGCTGCAATATTCTGACTTGATCTGATCTGATGAAATACTTTTACTCTTATTATTGTCAAATAAGTATTTAAATAAACAGTAGTAATGAATACAATTACAAAAGCCAGACCAGACCAAATATCAACCTTTCCGTGTAGGAATCGAACCCACAACACTTGGTTTAGATGAATGGTAATGAAAATGTAATGACTACATTACATTTTACATTCTTCATTAATTTTTCAGATACTTGTCTAGAATGACATAATTGTTACAATCATCATATACTCGTAAGTATTTTTAAAGATGGGAACAGGTAATTATCAAGTAAAATAAGAACACAATTAATAATTTGACAAATTTATTTTTTGAATAAATATGTCTTAGAAATATATATTATATTGTACTAAAAATATTATTATCAAAGCACCATTTTTTTAAACTCAGAACATTTTTTAAAGCACATATTGAGTCATGATACATACAGCTATACAAATCTTTAGAATATTGATCACACAGACTTAACAAATTAGGACAATTTTTATTTTCTAAATCAACTACATTATTATTTTCTAAAATATTTTTTAACCATTTCACTTTTTCAGTACCTTTAGTGTAAACACGTTTATCTCTTAAAAAATCTAAAATTAAATATTGATAGTTTGAATAAGGTATAAATCCTTCATTCCAGTATATTTTTCTGTTACGCTCAATCCAACTAACTTGTCGTCTTTCTTGATTTGTTAAATCGTAAAAGGGAAATGGTGACTTAATTAAAAATACTTGCAACTTATTATTACACCATATAGCAATTTCTTTTATTATAAATTCGTTTGCTTCAGTTTTAAAACCTTGAACGTCTACAATGGCAATCATGATAATCTGCGTACAATGTTGCTTAAAGGTTTGTATTCCACAAGTCGGTCGTTTATAATTAAACAATATGCTGTCGTCTTATCTGGTATTGTAGTAGAACATTCAATTTCCAACCGCACGTCAATTGGGCCTGTTTTTAGACTATCGTTTTGTCTTGAGCAGTCTAATATAAAGAGAGGAGCTTTTTCCTTGAATTCCTTTAGGTTAAGCAACGGGTCTACAGGACAGTTGTAAAACGACTGACGAAATTTTGCATACATTTCGTATAATATACTGTATTTATTCTCAGAAAACTTTAAACTCATTGGTTCATATGGATAATATTGCGAATTCAAAAAGAGTGTTACATTTGTCACTTCACAATGATCAAATATTGAACTATCTTTAATTTTATTATTTTTTCTATCAGTTTGTAAGCAGAAAATTACATATCTGGGTTTTTCCAACTGTGAAGCAGTCTTAACTGACCAAGAATGCTTAGTGGTTTTTGGTAATAAAGGATACTCATATAAATCCCAATTTCTAAAAGCCATCTGAATAGATTTATCTTTTTCTAAATGTTTTAAAAGTGTCAGTCGCTCTCGATCTGATACTTTTATGTGTGGCACTCTCCACTGAACTCTTTGCATATCTATTTGAAAATGAGCAATATCATCAGTAAGGATAACACTGTTTAAGTTAGAGTTACTTCTATTCAATATAAGTTCATGTTTGCAATTTATGACAATTTTATTGTAATCTTCAGCAAACCCTAATATTTTATTTAATGGTATCACAACGCTAAAATGCCCATCACTTTTAAATCCCTCTAAATTCCAGCCCCACAAGGCAGCAACTTTATTTTCTGCTTCATTTAAGGAGATGTATGATTTTATTGTAGATGTCACTCCCGAATTTTTTATACGGTCTATTTCAATACCATTCATTTCGTATCGGATGTCTTGAAACAAAGACATAACAGCGTTATTAGTGAACGTAACAGTTTTCTTGATCGGATTCCCATCTTTACCGAACAGTTTTGCCTGACCTTCGATGTAAATTGAACTGGCTGATGGTAGCACGTATACGTCTTGCTGATGTATGGGGATTCTGATTTCATCGTTTTCTCTAAAGCTGTTATTGTAGGGATTGTATGAATGGACTTCATAACTTTCAATCGAAGTGTCGAAGTGTGGTAATTCAGTAATCTGTAGTATATTCATACTTTAAACCCTAAGGCTTTTAGAAAATCCTTATTTGCTTCAGTTAACTTCTTAACTTTTTTCTTACGTCTTTCCACCTTGACAATCGTAGAAGAACTAAGACGTTTTGTTTTCACTGGGGTAATTTTATGGTATACTATCATTTTGCTTTTCTTAAATGTAGACGTAATTCAATATGTTCTTCTCCAAAGTTAATACAGTGGGTAAATTGATCTACAATCTTAACAGATATAGATGAAATTATGTTTTTGTTTACTGGAAAGTAAATGACGTTTTGCGGTATTTCCATACACTGATGACCTGGAGCAGTATCAGATACAAATTCATGAATAAAATGAGTTGGTAATCCGTTGCAGTACGAACCGTGGACAAGATCACATTCGATTCTGATCACGGACAATCTGTTGTTAATAATGGGAATATTTTGTCTTGAATTTAATACTGAAAAGTATAGCAAACCGCACTCGTATTGATCGGATAAATATAGTGGTGGTTGAAAGTATGTAACCAATTCCGATTTATTTCCAGAGATCGTAACCGTAGTAGACATTCTTGTATACTGAACGTTATTGTATGATTATGTTTGTTTTATTCCTGCACTAAGTATACCAGAAATTATTCAAAAAGTTTAAACAAAGATGCCCACAATTAAAAGGGTGATCACGCTGAATATTATCATAATTATAGTGAACTTTAGAACCCACGTATTTTATAAATTCCTTTGGAGGTTTGAGATTTCCATAACTATCAAAATACTCAATATAATCATTATATTTTGCATAGGCTACCCAATGAGAACCAGATTTTTTAGAGCTATCTAAATTAATAACTCCACATTCTTTTTTAAACGGGTGTTTTGGAAGCTCATCTCTCATAAATACACCTCTAAAGTAGGGAATATTATTCCCATACTTCAAAATGTCTAAATTAGTTAAGGCTCGTTTGGGTAGCCGATATCTCAGTTTTTTTCTTTCGATACAAAAATTCCGAGCCCATCTTTATGAGGTTTAAGGTGAAGTCCTTTTCCGATACAAAGAGCTTCCATCTTTTCATTATGTCTCTTTGATTCAGTATACAACTTTCTAGCCATCTTGAATTCATTTATGGTTTTAGCAATACCAGCAGCACCGCCTGCTAAGGCTCCCACTGCAGATAATCCTGCAAAAATTGGAATCAATGGTAATACTCCACCAGATTTTGGTATAGGAATAACGCGAGGTAGTTTAATAGATGAATCATTAAATAACTCTCTAGTAGCAGCCATAGCTAACTCGATTGCCACTTTTTTACATTTCGGTTTTAATTTTTTTATATGTCTTTTCGTTTTGTTGATAACATTTTTAAATTTATTTTTCAAGCCTTTTCCAGACACATCTTTTCGCAAATACTTTTTGGTACTTTTTTTTAGACCAGAACCAGTTTTAACTTTTGCTGCCATGGCGCTGCTTACTAAACGTGCTGCTAGTTTTTCCCCTACAGTCGAATCCGGTGCAACTGCTCGTTCTTTTGCCATATTCAACAAGACTAAATCTGCTTTGTGACGATCCTTTAAGTTTGAGGACTTGTGATAAGCAATGTCGTGTTCTTTACAATATTCGTCTAATTTATTAACAGCTTTATCACCACGAGTAAGCCTTTTAATTAATTTAGTGCCAGGTCCACAATAATTGTAACCTGGTAAGTGTAACTCCAATGGTAAGTTATTTATTAACCAATTGAGAAGACTACTCTCTCCAATACACATCATAAGACTAATGAGTAATAGATTGAACCCTTAATAAATAGTATTGTAAAGTTAGCTCCTATTAGTTTGTTACAATTTATTCAATTTATCGATCCAGCTATTCTCAGAAGGAGGCAAGCCTAACCATTTCACTAAAACTCTATTTCCTTTCCTTCTCAGAACTTTTTCCACTAGATATACATTGGGATGATTCGTTTTTTGGAGCTCTTGTGCATAAAATGCACCTAAAATAGGTCGGCCTCTGGCATCTTCAATTAAATACGTGATAGGAGATGTATTTTGTATTTTTGTAATTTTAAATATTTCTGTTGACCAGTTAGGTGTATATCCTTTTTCAAAAGTTCCCTTATACTTACTAATGCGTACATAATCATCTACCTTATATTTACTTTTTATATTAACATTTTTTACCAAACTTACATATCTTTCCAGTATACGTTTTTTATTTTTATTATCTACATTTACCGGAATTTCATTAATGGTTCGATGTTGAGTGTGATTGTATTTGTAAATAACATTATCAAGAGTATTATCTATCCATTTATAGTTTCCATTGAAACTAAATTCTTTATACAGTTTCGATTTCAGTGTTCGAATAAATCTCTCTACTATAGAAGCTTTTTTTGTTGAAAATGTTGAGTAATGATTAATATTATAAGATTTCATAAGTTTTTGAAATGTATTATTATAAAATTCAGTCCCGTTATCCGTTTGCAAATTTTTAGGCACACGTCCTTTGTTTAACAACATCTTGAAAGTATTACTAATAGCATCTTTGGTCTTACACTTCAAAGGAAAGACCCAAGCGTATTTCGAAAATGTATCAATAACTGCGAGAATAAATCTAAAGTTTTTATTTTCCTTATAAATTGATTGCATATCAATTAAATCCGCTTGCCATAGATCATCTATATCTTTCATGATGACGTGTCTTCGTGAAAAGTTCACTCTTGCATTTTTATGAATTTCGTTGACCACGTCGGCTTTACTCATGTTTCCTTTTTTGTCTCAGTTTAATTATATCTCTTATCAAGTTCTATGTAAAACTAAACAAACGCTACATTATTCTCACTATTTATTCTTTAATAATGCCAGCTTCTTTTAATTCTTCAATTATTGATAAAATTTCATTATCATGATTTGTGTTGCCAGCATCTCTCGACGCAACCAATAATTGCAATCTCTCAACCAATTCATTAGGGTCATCCCAATATACTAAATCAGTGTTCTTTTTGTATTTCTTAAGCTTTGGTAAGGTTCCCCCAAATTTAGCAGTAACTTTTTCATTTGATATTTCAGAAAACAGTGGTCTGATAATTGCACGGTATTTTATTCCTTTATCACCTCTTATTTGACCATTAGGATTAAAATCTCTCTTATGTGCATTTGTAAAATGTAACATGTCCTTATAGACAAGTTTATCTTCACCAGATATTAATTTTAAATCAGGTTTTCTTCGAAGTAAAAGTTCTTTTAGACCAGGAGTTAAATTATAAGCTCTGTCGCCAATTTTAACCAAAATTACATTATCTTTATTCAAATTTTCTATTTTAGAAAAGGATACTACTGAATTACCCATCCATAATTTTTTATTTTCACTTCTTATCCCGAACGGTATATTTACGCCATCATAAATATCATGTACATCATGATGCTCTAATGAAATTTCTAGGTCATCTGATAACTCCGTTTTAGGTGAGCTTACAACTAACTTTTTAGAATTTTGTTTAGGTTCGTAACAGTCTTCAAACTTCACAAATGAACTTTTACTATCGTTATCAGATTCAATGTTGTCAGTATTAATAAAAGATGAATTTTCCACATTTCTATTTTTTATAATAGGTATATTCGAATCAACTAGGGTCTTAAGTGGATCGGCGACAGGTTTCAGCATTTTATTGAGGGATAAGTTCATATCATGTTCCTGAGTCTTCATTTGTTTTATTTTATTTTTTATGGAGTCTACAGACTTAATTAATTCTATTTTAATATTTTTCTCCATCTTATGTTCAACGCCCGCATTCAGCCAAAGAAGAACTGATACTAATTTTCTTTTACATGTTATTTATAATTATATCAGATTGTCAATTAACTTTCATCAAATTTAAAAAATATATCAAAATTCTTTCTATATCTTCCATTACTTAATGAACATTCTTTGTTAATAAGCACAAAACTGTAAGGATTACTCCATACAGTTTTACAAATATCTTTAAATTGGTTCCAGATTAAATCAGGGCTAACATGTTCCTCATAAATATGTTTCAAGTTCACATCATCTTGTTTAAATATTATAAGAAAATTAGCATTATCACGTAACAACTGCTTAGGAATTTTTGAATAGGTTTGAGATAAATAGAAACAATCGATTTGTTTATGTCGTCCCATACAGAAATAATTCCGAATATTTGTCTGGTTCTCGGTTGCAACGTCATCAAAAATAAATATAGAATTTGTTAAAGCTTCACTTGGAGCCATAACATCTTTATCATCGTTAAACTCGTAGAATTTAATCTGTGGCACCCTTTTCATCACTTCGCTCAAAAAGCGATATTTTGGTTGATAAGAAGTTTTAGAGTAAAGATATAAATTTTTAAATTTCAGTCCATTTTCATGTAGTACTAAACTGATCATAACATTTGTTTTACCACAGTTGGAAGGCCCACATATTATACAACGAATTGTATTCGGTAATAAAGGGCTATGTCTAATGTGGTGAGGAGAGTCACTAAAGTTTATATTGTTGACGTTCAAGGATATGGGGTGCTTGATCAACTTCATCTTGCTTAATAATATTATTACCATCAAACATACCAATTTATAACCGTTTAATAAAATACGTGTAAGGTAAACATAAAATAAAAAAACTGTTTAGTATTATTTTTTTATTCGAGACATTATACAATAATAAATTATTATCATCATTATATCTACTTATTAGTACTTTTACTAGAGTTATTAAACATTTTTAATTTATGCACACAAGAACAGTATAAAATACTATAAAAGATTAAAATGCTAGATAAATATTACATGTCACTGGAATAATCTAAAAACATAGAATCACAGTGACCCCAGGGTAATGTATGAATTTGATCTTGTAATACTTGAACTTTGTCGTCGTTTCTTTCTAAAACTAGTTTATCTACTTGTTGAGTGTATAAAACGTGTTTAATGGATTTTATCATATTCATTTTATGTCTATATGCTTTATTGTTTGAGAGTACATCAATGTAATCACTTAATTTCAGGTCACAAGTCACAGATTTGGAAACGCCTTTAGCTTTTTTTATTTGAGTTTTGATACTATTTATAAAATATAATTTGGCTCTTAAACCGATGAATTCTCTAATTAAATCGTCACCAACTTCAAGTTTCCATAAACCAGGAATTTTAGCATTTTGTTGCGGTATGTGATAAGGATTAGTTACTGCAAAATTACTGGTATCAAACTTAGTAAGATCTTCATGCATATCATGATAAAAATCATCCGTATAAATTAAATACAATAAACTATCGGTATCAGTGTAGCATAGCTCAGCGTTTTCTCCGTATTTATTTTTTATAAAATCGTAATGAAATTGGTATAGATGTTGCTTAGAATATTCCAGTACTGTGAACCCAATATAAATAGGTCTATCTAAGACAATCTTTTCCCGATATAATTCCACAGCTACGAAATTTTCTGAAAAAATTGATATACTTTTTAAATTTGGTTTAGCAATCAATTTTTCGGCACTTAGATACTTGTTCGTTTTATTTCTTGTATCTCTCCATTTTGTTACTAATTTAACGTCAGCTTGCTTGCGTTTGTTTTCAATGGTTTTCCCGAAAATTGCATTATTCAATAATTTAAAGAAGTCTTTCTCGAACGCTGTTTTGGAATTTTGTCGAAGACTTGTATTCAGATCTATGTACTTTTTGAGAAAGCATTCTTGTTTGAAGCTTAGTATGCAATGAGTCTTTTTTAAAATTAAACCGTTTTTCAAACATTCTTTCAAGTGAACATAATGAATTACATAATTATGCTTGTCATAAAAATTCGCAACCAATTTTGCTGATTTTCCGTAAGGAGGTATTAATTTTTCAACTGCAAAAGGTAAGTCTTTATGCTTATTATGTAAATAATTCGGATATAACAAGTCTACTTCCAAAATATAACCGTAATCATTATCATCTGACACATTATTTACTTCAAAGTTATCAATTTCTTTTGGAGTCAAAAACTTAAATTCTGAAGTTGGAAGCTTCTTCATCATAGCATAGCCATATAAATTATTACAATCAAGATATATTAAATAATTACTCGGTTCTAACTTATTAAAATGTGGTAAGTATTTATTGTTCGCTACAGCATGGCGGAGAGAACACTGCGCCAGCCCACCACGAATTCCTTTTTCTAATAATTCATACATTTGTAAATCACTTATCAACTCAAGTTCAATACCGGTATATAAAAGCATGGCATCCCAACTTAAACTCGGTGACGTTACATAATAAGCTGGATCCAATTTATAATAAAGTAAGCTTGTAATTCTAAATTTTTCGAATATATCACATAGTAAAAGCACATCGCATTTCATGTATAAATCTGTATATTCACCAAGGGACTTAACTTCAAAAACGTTCCAGACCTTTTGAGCGTGTAAATATTCCTCTTCAGTTATATGTTTCTCACTTAAACTGTTATAAAAACAAGACTTTGAGGGAAGTTTAGTCTCATCAAATTTGGACCAAGCATCAATATAGTCATATGGGTAAACACCTTTTTTTCGCATTAAATCAAATTTTCTTTTAACAGTGAACTCTCTATTTAAGTTAATAAAATCGTTTTCTGATAAACTTTTACTTAATGAATCTAGACTAGAACTGAGAAACTGAAAAGAATCAATAAATTTTATTTGTATAGGATGATTATATTTTTCTGTCTTTATTACTTTTGTAATTGAAAGGTATTTTTCTTTAGTTCTCGGTATGATATTAATAGAGCCTTCATAATTCGCTAACTCTTCAATGAATAAGTGTGAGTCATACCCGGACAAATTATGAAAGACAACAGGAATGAATGAACAAACTCTATACATCAAATTACAATGAGAGTGTGCTGCTCCACGGTACTCTGATGTAATATGATCATGATCTCGAACTTTATCATTCAATAACAATTGTTTACATATGTGACATAGAGTCGAGTTTCGATAATCCATCTCTTGTTCTGTAGATAAAGGGGTCATTGGCTTTTTACTATTTAAAATTGTGTGTAACCGTTTGATGTCTTTAATTAAACATTTAACAAATTTTTTGACGCAATCTACACCCCGGTATGTAACATATTTGTTTAATTGATCATCATGCGCGCAACAAATATAATACGCGAAACATGAAGGCTGATGCATTTTTAGTTTCCGAGTATTCAAAGAGTTACTTTCATTGTAGTCAATTAGCATACATTCAAAATCAGCGTAAATTATAAAATTAATTTTTTGCTGCCTCTCATAATTTTTAAATTTTAGTTTTGGATTATTTTTAGGTAAAATACACAAAATCTTGGAGCAGTTATGTGACTTGTATCTTTTTTCTAAACTAAATAGTTGCAAACATGTTTCGCATAAATAAACTTTACCTTTGTAATGAGTGAGTTGACGACGTACAAGACGTGTCAGATCTTTAATTAAACAATAATGTCCAATGGTTTTGTTTTCAATATAAAGTAAATTAATATGATTTTGTCTTTTATTTTTTGATACATAAAGAGGTCCAGTCACAATATCATTTTGTATACCATATATATTTAAACTAATGTTTGCATTGTTTTTTTCAAACATTTTAATATCATTTATCGTAGGAGGAAATGACATTCCTTCAGTATTTAAAACAGAAGAATAGTGAGGATATGAACTTGTTCTACATACATTATTTTTTGCTGGGTATAATCCAGCTACTATACTCCACAAAAAACAGCCATTATCATTATTTTTTATATTTATACAACTTTTAGAATATTTTATAGCTGTCGGTAGTTCTATATAAGATCCACCTCTCATAGGAGAGTATTTGTTAATGTTAATTTCGAGATGATTCATAGAAATAAATGTCCAACCAGATTGACAGTGCTGAAACTCGGTTAATTTGTTATTCAATTTATTCATTACTTTCGTTAATAATTCATTCAAATCAGTGCTCTTATAAACAATATCGTACTTGGTATTAAATGATTTTAATTGTTTTTCGTCTGATTTTGGTAGCATAAAATATGCAAACAATTCAAAATTCAATTTGATACAACTGTGTTCATTCAGTGACATATTTATCAATTCTATTAAATTTGTTCGATGATCACACAGGAACGTCTCTAGACTGAGGTATTCGTCTTCCTGAGTGACATTCAATCTGTAAGTCATTAATCTGTTTTTAAATGCTGTTGCAATAATATGGATATCTCTGAATTTCGTATCTAATAAACAATTTGCTTTGTGTATATTAGTTCTCATATGATAAGTATACTGATTTTCTGGTATTAAAATGTTACATTTCTCACAGTTTATTGACTTTCTAGATCTTGATAAATTGTTGCTGAGGTGTGTAACTGTAAAAAAACAATTAATACAATGATGATATTATTTATACATATTTATTAATACAAATAGTCATGAATATACATGGTTACACAGGTAGTACAAAATATGAATATAGAGGGCGCGATTATTATTATTATAAATATGGTTACAATTATTGTGTTATTTAAAATAAAGCGCTTAATTATCGTAGGATCCTATATGAGTGACTGCACAATTTTTGAAATCTTTATGAGTTGTTTTCACGAATTCTTTTATATGTTGCCAAGACTCCTTATTTTCATCTAATTTAGTTTTTATGGTAGTAATAGCAGAGCGCCATCTATTTATTGGTGCTATTTTTTTAATTTCGTCCGTGTAGTATATTTTCACCTCCACGTAGTACTTCCCTTCTTTCGTCTCACTTATCTGTCGAGAGTAACCCTTACCCAATCTTCTCGTAAAATAAGAATAAAGAGGTGGTATATTACCGGTTTTTGCAGAGTTTTGTATTCGGGTGACATTTTCGTCACTGTCGCTGTCTTCACCAAATAATTCAGCGGCAGTAATTCGGCTTGATGATGTAGGCGGAGAAATAGTGGGTTTCGACTTCTTTGAACTGGAGCCTTCATTCGACTTGCTACATCTTCCCCGCTTCGTTTTTCTTTCCGTCAACTTTTCTTTCGCCTTTACTTCTACTTCAGAGTCACTAGACAGGGACAGGTCATTGACGAGTAGGTTAGACCTGGGAACAAAAAAAAAATATTAAAGCAATGCAATCAGTTTCAATATCATTGTAAGATTAATTAATTTAAAGATAGAAAGCTAGACTAGGTAAAACATATTTATTTATTTCATTCGTTAGCTCACACTTTATACATCCTAAAACACCTACATCATCTCAACACAACTATTATACGTGTATTTAGCACAGAAATTATATTTGCTCACCTACTGCACTAAACAGAATGATAATTATTTTTTTAATAAATGACTAATAATTAGCAAATATTTTATTCGTGCAGGAATCGAACCCACGACACATAGCATCTGTGGAAAGCATATCAGCTTCTAAGCTGAACGTGCTAATTAATTAATGAAGTATTTAGTACTTGAATACATAATTAATTAAAATAATATTAACAATTTAATAGTTGAAAACTAATTATGAATACTTACATGGTTGATGAATAGATAGTAGCTTGATGACTTTTAACTCAGGATTATCGATTCGTAGTTGATTCGATCCAGAGAGGATGTGTACCGAATCTAACTTGGGAGCTGATTTTATAGGGCTAAAAATCACATCATTCAATCCATATTTGTAAAATTGCACTGTTGCAAAAAAAAATACAATAATAATTAGGTACTTAGTCATACGAGCGTGCAAAACGCTGCGTTTTATGTTTTATTTTGTTCGTTTAATCTGAAAATAAATTTTTCATTGATACCTATAAAATTTGTAATTTCATATTTTTTATTTATGTACATGAGTTCAAAATCCATTCAAGTCTGTTTAAAAACGCTACAAACGTAAAACATAAAACGCAGCGTTTTGCACGCTCGTATGCAACCCATAGTCATGTGTAAATAAGATGAGTCGGACTCTCATATTTCTAGGTAACTAATAGGAATAATGAGAAGTTGAAATTAATCTAATTATTTTGAACCTTAATTACAAAATATATTTAATCTGGACAGGTATAAAACCAATACAACTTAAAAAAAATACCTTCCCTTAAGTTTTCTTCATCTGCAATGTCGGTAAGTAAACCAATTATTAGACGCAAAGAAATATCAAAAAAATATTACTTACCTTTCTATCGGTAACAACAATTAAAATAAGCTTAAAAATATTACAATATTAACAGACAAATCCAAACGTAACGATAGTATGTCGATATTGTATATTGTTTTGATCTTCTCCTTATAAATAAATACTTACGTTGCAAAAATAATTGTTTCTAACATACTAGCTATGTACAATGACTTTGCCTACTGATTTTTCTTAATTGGATATATGAAAAAAATACAATGAACAAACGCATTGTAATATTTGTTTTATTTATATAATTTTAAGTAAACAATAAGTTGTTAAACACGTGTCCAGATGTTAAGGTTTCAATTTCACTGCACCATTTTTTGTATAGGATTCACATCTAACAAAAGCATACGATTTTGAACTCTATAGATTACAATTAAATCTATATATATTTAGAAAAAATCTTTTAAAATGTATTCGATTTCTGCACCTGACTGTTGCAGCTGCCTATAACGTGTAATATTGGTAAGTTTTTATATTACTCCTCAGTATTTTATCAAACATTAAAAAAATATTACCTACATCATTATCAGACAGTATAATTGCAATTTAATTTAAGCATGTGTCCAGTACATAAATGAGTATTTAATTTTACATAACACTATGTTTTTTTTCTAGATATTTGGCATAGTCTGGATATCGAATTAAACACGATGTCAGGCTCACCATCCTACAGTCCTGTTCTAGATATCGTTGACCAACAATGTAACGTAAGTATCGCATCAATGGTCACTTCCATTGATTTTAACGATTGAATTCATATTTGATGCTGTTTAATAACACATAATAATTCATATTTTTATTTCAGAATTTGATAGGGGCCTCAGATCCAATTCTTAATCCATTCGATTATGCTCAAGATCGAGAGAGCTGGTACGCCGAGGTTGCGGCAAATGCATGTAAAGAAAGTAGACAGCAAGAAATAGAAAAGAAAAAATTGAAGAAAAAAAAGAATAAATCAAAACCTTTCAAAAACACATCGTTTATCGTTCGTAAAGACACAGGAAATGTTCGTCGAATAATAAAAATAATGGTACATGATGTGGATGGTCGTCATATGGAAGATATAGACTGTGATCCTGATTGTGCTAGCGTGAATGTACAATATTTAGTGCGAAGTGATTTTGACGAAATCATGAGTGAAACTGAGTATTTAGTTACTAAAATAGTTAAAATGTTAAGTTCAACTTCGAATATGAATATTTAAAATATAATTATTTGAAGTATTATTTTGCTTTTATTTCTACGTCATAACCTCCAAAGTAATTAGCCACAGCACTACATATAAAAGGCAGCGCGTTGGATAATACCAAGCACATTCCATTTTCGTTAGGTTGTCATCATTGTCGTGTCGAATAGACTTATCATAGAGTAGGTACCTATGTGATCAAGTTTGTTACCTTCGCACACAACACGCTTAGTGCATTAGATAAATGATCGAGACATATCTAACTGCACTAAGTGTTTACGGGTTCAATTCCTGTATGGAGAATTCATTACACTATGTAATAGTTTTATAAACAAGATAAGTATCATTTCAAAACTTTATTAATGTAGAGAAACATTCACATTTTTCTATGCAATGTACTTATTATTCATGTCGATACTCATTATGTTAACCTATTTGTTTATCATAGATATACATTTTTGATACGTGGTATATTGGTTTAATCATAATAGTACATGATGATTTCTATCGTAAATTAATAATAATTAAAGCTTAGTAATAGCTGTGAGGCACACGATGGGTAGAAAAGAATGCGATCCGTTTCCTTAACGGGAATGGTAAAGTGTTTGTTATTATGTAAACAAGCAGTCGCGCCTAACAACTGATTCCTAGATGCAATTTTAAACGATTAGGTATTCAGTTTTTCCTCAGAGACATGTCACGGCATCATAGACACCTAAATTAAATTATATTGTATCGTACCCCAATTTCAGTGTCCTGACAAGTGAAAGATAAACAATATATATAATTAAAAACACATATCTTAAACACAGCACAAAACTCTTAGCATTATAGCGAGGTGGTTCGAACTTAATCAATACTGGTTTCATCAATAGAGGGAATAAAATAATATTATTCAAATTATGTTCAATTCATCGAAATTTGATTTAGCGTTTTTAGAAGTATCATTTCGAATAGTGAAATATAGGGTATCCAGATCTTGTTTGATCTGGATGCCCTATATTTCAACTACTATCCTGGGCACCACACTGGGTACTTTTTATCCCGGAAAAGTATATAGAATAAAAAACAAACTTAATTTTGCGGTTCGATCCCTAGATCCGATTACTGTACCACCCGCAAATAATAAGTTTGTCGTAGGGTACGTCATCCGCAGTGGAGTTCACTAAGGGGCACTACACACGGCTAATATACTATAATATTTTATCTTAAGATATAGCGCAGGCACGCAATGCGATGCGATAGGGTGGGTCGGGGGAATTAAAAATTTCACGCGGACGAAGTCGCGGGCAGAAGCTAGTAGTAAATATAAGCACAAATAAATATACATGATTACACGACTATACTCAAAACAAATAATATAAACAGTGAGAAAACATTACCGTTGTGATGATACTCGCACTGACAGATTCCATTGTTCGATTGTTGTTGTTATTTTTCGATTTTATATCGACTGTTAACTAAGTTGTCGTAATTCTATATATTGTAATCAATCAAAATTAACGACGATCAAAGTTAAACATGAGTAGGCATTACACAGCAACGATATTAATCGATTCACTATCGAAGTATCAGTATCGAGAAGTTTGGGCGCCAATCGTAATTATTGTCAATCAAGGTTTGTGTCTATTAATTATTCCGTTCTCAAAATCACCAACTAGGTAATTGTGCTCAGTCAATTATAATTGAAGGTCTTAAATATACATAATTCTATAGTATATGAGGTATATTTATTCATAAACGAAATATTTTAAGAAATTTGTTATCTACAGGTGCTAAAGAAGCCATAGAAACGAAATAAAATAAAAAAATAATTATAATTTACTTGAAACACATAAAAAATACTAGCTCCTTATTTTTTCGCATCCATTGTGTTAGTTTCTACGTAGTATTTACCGTTGTTTTTATGCAAAATTTCTCGAAATTTTTAAATTATAATAATTAAGAAACAAAAAAAAAGACATTTAGTCTTTTACATACTACTTTTATCCCAATAGTAAGTTCCCATGGAATAATATCCGACCTCCACGCGGGTGAAGCCGCGGGCAAAAACTAGTTCTTTATAAACTTTTATTTATAAACCAACTTGCTGTGTAATGTTGTGTTGTGTAGCGCAAGCGAACATTGTGCTAACTTCAATTTCCTTCGTAGTTCACGAGTGCTCAACTGAAGTGAATTGAACTAACTGAAGATTCTTTATCGAAGGTGAAAAGTTTGATTTTATTTTCAGGTTTAAAAGATTAAAAGTTGTGGTCGGTAGAGGAAAGCGCTTCAACGTTATTGGCTGTGGTTTTAGAGAGTTAAAGTTTTAAACAGCTTCTGGGTTTCTTCCTGTTTAGAGTCTTAAGTGATTGCGTTATGTTACGATAACGTAAGATTTTCTGACTTTGAAAGATTAAAAAATAATAATAAATCATGTTTTACATTGTTAATTATGATAAAAAGTGTACATTATCTTAATAAGCATAAGCCCAGTTGGTCATATATTTATACAAGGTGTAACAGAATCAACGCAAGTCCTGAAAGTAGTAAATTTTACTGAATTGATTTAGGTAACTTTTAATAAAGGTGTTTTTTCAAAAATTATGTACTTTTTCATCATACTAACCGACGATAAAATTAAATCTTATCTCAAGGAGATAAGACTCAGTTTTAAATGCATAAAGTAATGCAAGTGTCAACACAATTTTCTTAATAAAAATAGCAAGATTTAAAAAATATAAGTTTTGGTCATTGTTGCTTTTAACTCAATACTGTATTGGGGTGTATGGTCTTGCGTTAATTATATTACACCTTGTATATAAAATAACCTAATATAATAATATTAGATTTAGTTCAGAAGACTGATAAGGTATGCTGTTTTTCAAAGCTTCCTCTCTCCTACGATTTTGCTGAGGCCGAGAGGGTCCATGATGATCACATATAATTTTATGTTACCACCTAAGTACACATAGCGGAATGCAAATAAAGTATTGAGTATAATGGACTTTGACTTAGCGCCTTATATTATGACCTTTATTCTGAAGAGATTAAAAATATTTTTTTAAACCCTCAAATTAAAGTAGGAACCTAGTATTGTAAACAAATTCTTTTATTCTTACAATAATAAACAACTCCAAACTTTGTTTTCTTTTATTCAAATCAAGATGGAATTTGAACAATAAAAGGAAAATTGCCTCGAAACTTAGTTCCGATTCCTTTGTTACTTCAAAACGTTTTTCAAGCCAACCGAATAAATATTTTACTTGAAGGCAAAGGAAATCGGTTGAGTGAGGGTTTCAACTGACAGACTACGAATCTTTTTTAAAGAAAGCTGACGCGGTATTGTTTTAAACAACGCTAAATCGATCGCTTCACTACAGAACCCCTGGGAGTCGCGATTTTGGATTTTGTTTGTATAAAAGCAAGATTGGCAACATTTTCAGTCTTTGAATAATTTGACGGTAATATACTTGAAATTTCTTTGTGTTTGGATTAAATTATAGAGCAAGAAGGCCGTCAATTATTTGTATTGATCTCTGATGAATTGAACAGGAAATTGTAGCAAACTGTTTCAAATTTTGTTCACACGGCTTATGCCATTTTATTCGGCACGTATTTGCCTATTTACTCGTACTTTGGGTTTGTGTATCTAAGGAAATTGATCAAACACTTTTTGCCTAACTATAGTAAGACAGGAGACTAGCACAGACTGACAATTATGTCTCAATAATTTTTGTATCAGAGTAATCATGATTTTAAGAGTGTCGTCTAGTTTTTCAGTCAGTTCTTATCGAGCCTCGAAACCAAAAGCTTGTTTGCAAGAATAAGAATATATTTACTTGCTTTAAAACATGGTATATTAAGATCTTATAAATACTTATAAGTTATAATCTTAAATATTTTTCAGACATAAAAATATTTAGACATGTTAAATATAAGAAATTTAACACTTATTTTGCTAAAGTTAAAATTACAAAATTTCTAATAACACACAGGCAGCAGATAGATCTAAGATATGTTATTGAGACTTAATTATATTACAAATAATATAATTAAGTCTCAATAACATATCTTAGATCTATCTGCTACTTTTTACACTATAAAATCAATTATCAACAAGCCATTTGTGTAGTTTTGATTTAAAGCGTTTTAGAGGGAGTTCCCTTATTTCTTTTGCAATATTGTTGAAGATTTTAATTGCTGTGATAAAGCTATTCTTGTGAGATAATGTGCTTTGATGTGAAGGAATTCTTAGCCGTGTTGGATCTCGACTGGTATATTTGAAAATATAGAGTGCTCTTTAACAAATACAGCGGCTTGTATTATGAGTTAGAAGTTTATTTTTTTATAGCGAGGTCTTCAGGATGTTAAGGGACTGATTCCGGAGATTGCTCTTAGACATTTTTTTTGTTCTAGGTAGGCATCATTAATATTCGTCGAGTTCCCCCAGGGTTGCATATTAAAAAATCAAAACTTTCTCGAGCAAATTTCAAAAGAACATTAAACGAAATAACAAAATTTAAATGACCAAATGTTTTATTTAGAAAAAATTTAAAATCCCAATGTATATGACATCAAATGAACGACTGATCAAAAGTTGCTAGATGTAATTTTAAAATATCAAATCATTACTAATCAAATTACATAATCACCATGAATAAATTTGCTAGATGTAAATATAGGTACCTACCAAATCATAAATAATCAAATTTTATAATCACAAATGATTTCTTATTAAGAATTATTAATTTAAATGTAGGTATACTTATATTTGTAACCTGCGGTGCTATCTATAAGGCCGATTTTGGATGTACGTTTGCCCCGCACGGCCCCGCTGAATTTGCGATTAAGGTGTGCACCAATGCAATGTACTCGCCTCTAGGAGTATATGTACCGGTTTCTTTTTCAATGTACCTCTGTACTTTTGAAGAAATATGCATAAAAAGGGGGCCGTGCCAGCCAAACGTTTTCAGCACGGCCCCCGTGTACACTTCTACAGATTTATTATAAGTATAGATATAGATATTTATTCCCCAATTTTCATTAATGCACCTACCACTGTTTATCTCTGTGGGGTAATTACATAACATACTATCAGTGGCAATAGGCTTTCATTTTGACAGTTAAACAACATTCATTGCGTTATTTACGTCGGTTTTTTTTCCGAACATGTGAGGCAATGCATTAGTAATCACTACATAGTATAAAACAAAGTCGCTTTCTCTGTCCCTTTGAACGCTTAGATCTTTAAAACTACGCAACGGATTTTGATGCGGTTTTTTTTAATAGATAGAGTGATTCAAGAGGAAGGTTTATATATATAATACATGCATGCATGTGATGTCGTAAATAAACGCATTTTTATGCGCTTCCTTTTCAAACGCTGGCTGAACCCTACCAGATAGGTAAAAATAATGTACGTTTGCCCCGCACGGCCCCGCTGAATTTGCGATTAAGGTGTGCACCAATGCAATGTACTCGCCTCTAGGAGTATATGTACCGGTTTCTTTTTCAATGTACCTCTGTACTTTTGAAGAAATATGCATAAAAAGGGGGCCGTGCCAGCCAAACGTTTTCAGCACGGCCCCCGTGTAACTTGAAAAATATAAAGCGTATTAAAAAGGTTCCTAAACTCAAGGAATGTACTCTATTAACACGTTATATGTACCGTAACAGATATTGTGAATTCGTAATAACAAATAATATATAGATGTGGAAAGGGGGCCGTGCTGGAAAAAAAACATATAAGAAAATATCTAAAAAAGACAAAACAACCTTAGCCAAAAACTATTAAAATATAATTGATGTTTGGCAAGTAACATATGTACCGCATTGGTTTCTCATACAACTTGCAAAATTTAAAAAATAAACTAATTTTAGTTTATTCAGCACGGCCCTCTATAGTTGCCTATATCTATTTAAAAATGACATGTTTGTTTACAAAATTCGACTTCCTAAATTATGTATAGGAGTACATTCGTTCCCAATAAATTGCGATTCTGCTGTATTAGTATTTTAAAAGATAAATTGAATCAAAAATATCATATAATACAACCGATAGGGTGACCATGATTCCACGTACACATACATACATAATCAGCCTATAATTCCCACTGCTGGGACACAGGCCTCCTCTCTGTGAGAGGTAGCCGTAATCCACCACGCGGGCCCCGTGCGGTTTGGTAGATGTCACATGTCTTCGAATTTTTGGTTCTAGGACATGCCGGTTTCCTCACGATGTTTTCCTATGATTCGTGATTCCACGTGAGAATGGATAAAAAACTTCTGCATAACTTGAGTAAATCTTTAATAAAATCAAAAATATCGTAATCTGTATTAACGATAACTATAATAGTAGTAAGTAATAGGTCGCAAATCAACAAGTTTCGCTCAAAAGGCTTAAAAAAATCACAGAGATATTTCCAATAAATCACACGGATTGAACCGTACATTACAATAAAATTACAGATTCATTACATTTCACAGATTAGTTACGTTTACCTATAGAATAATCACAGAAAACTATAACTATGTGTCACTAACACTACAGAGCTTAAAAGGCTTTGAAAAATCACAGATACGTTTCCAACAATTCACATCGATTGAAGTACCTGTATTACAATAATATTACTTACATTAATCACATTAATATTATTTGGAATAATCACAGGCAACTAATTCAACCTACGTAATCACAGTAGTGTTTCAAGCAACTGTAATAATTAGAATATTGTTATTATTTTTACATAATTATAAAACATCAAAGATCACTCGCGAATCATATTTAGATTAATATACAACCTGACGCTGACCTGCAATTGCAAAAAATCGTATGAAAATTTGTATTTCGCGGGCTACACTGAAGCAAATACCCATTAGTAACGTCATACTCATAAGTAACGTCTAATTTTATAAACGTCTAATATACCTATGGTAGGTATACGCCTATAAAGTTAGGTTTTGTGATTTAAGAATTCTAACCTTAGCCTTAATCAAGAAATGATTACGCAACAAGCAATTACTTCTATTGTATACGGGTGTAAGACTTAGCACACTCTCGCTTACACTTCACTGTGCCGTGAGCGGGTGCTTCATACATTTTGGTATTTTTAAATTTTATTAAATAAATCTAGTACTTAAGTAAATTGATTTTAGTACATATCAAATCCGTTTCTTAAGTACAAATAAATTATATGATTACTTTTAACTACCTGTTTATTAACATTCCATTTCCGTGCTTGAAATAGAATTCACTGCTCAACCACACGTAGAAAACACGTGAATACTGAAATTAATGGAGCAATGTTTACATTTACTGCTGTAGGTATATTGTGCGCGTAAAGATGTGACTGATCAATAAACACTCGAGCGCAACTGCGCAATATGAAGTAACCGCGACACCAGCGCCACTTCAAAAATCACAGTAGCGTCAGTGAACTAATAGCGACCGCACAGGACAAGTTTTAACTGATTTAATTCCCTTAAAAGATGTCATCGCTAATATTAATTTTCAAGAAAAAAAAAACAAATTGTAAAAAAAGAATGTTTATTTCAATGTAGTCACATAATTTAATTATTTATTTATTTATATATACTTTATTGTACACCAGAAAATACATAACAAAAAAAACACTTATTACTACAAAACATACAATGGGCGGCCTTAGAATATATGTACCTAATATATGGAACCATGGTCACCCTATCAGTTGTATTATATGATATCTTTGATCCAATTTATCTTTTAAAGTACTAATACAGCAGAATCGCAATTTATTGGGAACGAATGTACTCCTATACATAATTTAGGAAGTCGAATTTTGTAAACAAACATGTCATATTTAAATAGATATAGGCAACTATAGAGGGCCGTGCTGAATAAACTAAAATTGGTTTATTTTTTTAATTTTGCAAGTTGTATGAGAAACCAATGCGGTACATATGTTACTTGCCAAACATCAATTATATTTTAATAGTTTTTGGCTAAGGTTGTTTTGTCTTTTTTAGATATTTTCTTATATGTTTTTTTTCCAGCACGGCCCCCTTTCCACATCTATATATTATTTGTTATTACGAATTCACAATATCTGTTACGGTACATATAACGTGTTAATAGAGTACATTCCTTGAGTTTAGGAACCTTTTTAATACGCTTTATATTTTTCAAGTTACACGGGGGCCGTGCTGAAAACGTTTGGCTGGCACGGCCCCCTTTTTATGCATATTTCTTCAAAAGTACAGAGGTACATTGAAAAAGAAACCGGTACATATACTCCTAGAGGCGAGTACATTGCATTGGTGCACACCTAAATCGCAAATTCAGCGGGGCCGTGCGGGGCAAATGTACATTAAAAATAATGTAGTACAGTATTGTACACCTTAAAAAGGTCTACAAAAAAATCCGTGATGGTATATGTCTATCTCTTAGAGATAACCCACAATAATCATTTTTTATCCTTTACTTTTTATGAGAAATAATGGCTTATTTACGAAGCGATTTTAAGCAATACAGCATTAATCCTTATCCAATTAAGTACCTTAAATACATTGTGCATTTAATATAGATAAATATGGCCCTTTACAGCATGTAATTTAAATAAATATTTTCGAAGATATTACAGATTTAAAATGCAGGGACATAGCGGTTGCTGCGGTACCAGCCGCGGCGGCGCGTGCTGGCATTCTTGAAATACCTGTACTTAGTATCAGTATTGCACCCGTGCGAAGCCGGGCCGGGTCGCTAGTATACATTAAAATTATTTAGATTATTATTTTTAGTGTGTTACGCAATTAGGATGCTGGTCACCCACTCCACCCAAATGGTTGACTAGTAGAAAATGCCTATGGTATTAAGTTCGCCTTTGTATAGACGCCAGCACATCAAGCTACTACGATCTGTCAAATTTCTTTAATAGATTTTCAATTTTATCGCAAAGGCATAAGGTTCAAAGTTGATTGGGAAAATTTTACAGTTTCAAGTAGCTTGATGTGCTGGCGTCTTTACATCTGTGCTTAAAGTATTAATGTAAATATAAATCGAACAATAGACGCTTGATGATTACCTAATAGAGTCGCAGATTTTCAGTATGAACATCTACACTGAAAAAATAATTCCTTATATACTGTAACAAATCTACTAACCTAAAAAAATAAAAGGGTAGGAAGTAAATTTGAACAATATAATTTAGAGATAAAAAATACATAAATGATTAAAAAAAATACCAATAACACTCAGTAGAAAGAAGAGAGGTTTTTGTAGTTGCAGTCCGTTTTTCTTTTTCAAGTGCGAAGCCACAGGTCACAGTAGTGATAGATAGTGGAGAATAGATGAAGAGAAGATGGTCCTCTGGACTTCAGCGTAGTCACCCCGTCAAGATATGAAGTCAAAATAGTTCCTTGGTCAAGTTTAGTTAAGGCTTGACTTCTGTTGTACTTTTCCTTTAGTAATTGGACGTGGTCTGTAGCGGAGATGTTTCTTTGAGTGAAACCAGAGCAGAATTCTGAAATAATGTGTCAGAAGTCCTTTTATATGAGTCTGCCATTTGTTTTTTCATCTTCATTTCTTTTTGTTCTTTCTAAAATTGAAGTTTTCTTCATAAAAATATGCACCTGTCACGAGCTTGAAGCGGCCAAAAATATTTGTTTAAAAACCTCTTTGATGAATACTGAGAGAGTTAAGTATTTTTATAAATTTAAGTTAGGATACAGTTATTCAATAAACAGTCACAATTATCTATAAAATACAATATTTGAGCTAACATAAAGATAAAAATAATTTAAAATTATACAAACCAAAAGCAACCTTCATGGACTAAGCCAGTAAGAAATTACGAAAGAAAATTAACAGAAAAAAGTAATAGCAGTTTGACAGCCTGACGTAAATGTCATAACAATGAAAACTATAGAAATATTTAATTTGGTAATTATATAAGGAAATGAATCGTTTTAGGCCGATTCGCAAAATAAAATGTAAACCTGATAAAAGAGTATGATGAATAAATGTGAATGTATGTAAAGTGTAAGTATATACATAGGTCTGTAGTAGGTAGATGCTATAATACCACGTTAAAGCGACTTACTCACTTTATACAGTAAGAGGAAATGTTTGTAAAACAATAAAAGATAAAACAGCAACGTTTAATGATTGAACATACCATTTCCTAAAAAACGTTAAAGTTTACTGTCATGACGGTAACATTTTGCCTGAAGCTTTAACTGTTTTCGGATCAGTAAAAAGGTTTGAGGCTCTTAAGAATCTGTTTAAAGCAGTTCAGCGGGGCAAATGCGTAACACATTATCAATGGGAATCGGTTTCATTTTGACAGTTCAGTACATTCATTGCGTTATTTACGTGTTGAGCAAACAAATTTTTCGAACTTATGAAGCAATGGATTAGCAATATGCTTAAAAATGATTCAGATTCCGATTGATAGTGTGTTACGCAATTAGGGTGCAGTTCAATGTTTTTTCATTTTTATTTACTGCTTATTTCTTTCAGTGTAGAAGCCTAAACAAGAGCTACCCAGTTCCAAACAAAGTACTAGGCACTACTTAAGTTAAAGTTCTAGAACTTTTCACCTACCTAACTAGAAAATAACCCACGATAAAGAATCGCCAGTTAGTTCAATTCGTTTGAGCACTATTGAACTGCGAAGGATGTTTAACTTAGCGAAAGCACCTCCCTAGAATAACATTACACCGTTAATTGTTTAAGAAAGTTTGTTCTCCACACAATAAAGAAATGAAGAAGTTAGGTTTGTTCTTAATTAGCACAGTTACTGCAAAACCCCATATTAGAGAGCTACTTAGAAATTAGAATCACCATCATTCTCCTGCAGCGTAGCAGCTGAGCAGTACTGCCCTCGTAACAGCAAATGCAGTAATCGACATTTTTACGACTTTCCGTTTTTGTCAAAAATGACATGGGGAGACTTTGTATTTTTATGTACCTTTTTCGTAACAAAACATATGAGTTTTATATCAGTTAAAGTAGAGATTAAAACAAAACACTTAAGAGCCTACGCTACCTCAGCTAAAATTCACTCTTTATCTCGCTCGAACAATACTGCTCGCGGACTGAGTGAGAGCGAGAAAGAGTGCGGTGCTAGGCGGCAGGCAGCGCCAATAGTTTAAGTATTTGCTTTTTACGGTGAAAATAATGCTAATTTAAAAAAAATAAATAACATAAGACCTGCTTTATAGTTATTTCGGTTAGTATACAAAGTTTCATGATCTAATTTGAAGTAGTTTTTGAATACCAGCGGTTTATTGTTCGGTTTGGAGGTAACTTTGGAATTTTTTTCTATCGAGAAAATTATATCATGTTTTCTGAAATCGTGTTTTCGTCTAACATAAGACCTAAAATTAATCCTCAACTTTACCATAATATATTTATTTCAAAATTAATGCTGCAGTATTTTCGACATAACGGAGGATCATGCTAAGCCACTTGAGGTAGGCCCTTAAACGCGTTTTTCTCGAAACCGCCATTTTGCAAGTATGTACTGCATTTGCTGTTACGAGGGCAGAGTAGTAGCCCGTAACAACCGCGACTTACGAGTTGTAGGTGGGTTCGAATCCAGACTGGCGCTTTACTTTGTCTAAATTATTTCATCACCACCGCTCTCAAAACGGTGAAGGACAACATCGTGAGGAAACCCAAAAACCTAGAACCAAAAATTCGCATACATGTGACATCTACCAACCCGCACTGGGCCCGCGTGGTGGATTACGGCCCACTGCCTCTCACCGAGAGGAGGCCTGTGTCCCAGCACTGGGAACATTATAGGCTGATATTCCAATTTATTTGGAGTCGGCGCAACATTTGTATTTTTCTTTTATACTTCTGTACCTATTAATCGTCATCTCGTTAATTACTTCCTTAAGAATAAAGTTTTGTATGAAAAGAGTGCATTGGTTTTAACGGACTTGTACGGTTAGCAACAAAAGTCAATTAAAACTTCAGCTTTTTTAATCTCAGTTATTGAGCAAAATATTTGTTCAAAATTGCAGCTGAAGTACTATGTACAGACGCCAGCAGGTCAACCTACCCCAATCTGTCAAATTTCTTTGATAGATTTTCAACTTTAGCACAAAGGAATAAGGTTCATATTCAATTGGGAAAATCTGACAAATTGATTGATGTGCTGGCCTCTGTACAATGCAATTTCGAACAAATATTTTGCTCAATAACTGAAATTAAAAAAAAACTGAAGTGTTCATATTTTGTTCAATAACCGAGATTTAAAAAAAAAACTGAAGTGTTAATCGACTTTTATTTCTGACTGTACAGACGCCAGCACATCAAGCTACCCGAAACTGTCAAATTTTCCCAATCAACATTGAACCTTATAATTTAGCATTAAAGTTGAAAATCTATTAAAGAAAATTGACAGATTATAGTAGCTTGATGTGCTGGGATCTGCCGATCGATTCTGTAAAAATCTCACCGTGATAACTTAGGTGAAGTGAGCGTGAAGTGAGCTATCAATAGGGGCAATCCCTTACATCAGGTGGAATGACAGCTCACTTCACCTTAGTTTTCACGGTGAGATTTTTACAGAATAGCACTGCTGTACATACTTAGTTGATGAAGATGAAATGTCAAGGACTTTTTAAAATAAAGATATGAATCTTTATTTAAAAAAAAGTCCTTGACATTCGTAGATGCTTGCGTTAGGAGGTCTATGTCATGTCAATAGGGAAAAAGTACTGCACTCATGACCTCTTGAGATACTCTAGTGTCTCTTTGGCTACTTCCTGCTACTTTCTTTCTTTCTTTTCTTTTCTTTCTTTCTTTTTTTTTTCTTTTTGTTGTTTTTTTATTTTTTTTTTGTTATTTTAATTTAGACTGTGTTTAGTTTGTGATCCTCCTGTACGGGTCGCAATAAATACTTTTTCTTTCTTTCTTTACTTTCATTATTATGAATAAATAATAAAGACTTTACCATCAGTTATTTACGTTAACCCATAGATAACGCAACCCTAACCAATTGCCTTACTCTGCCTACAACATAAATATTTCTTCGAAAAGGCACCAATCACCATCAATGGTAATCATCATTATGTTAAAGCTGGCTTCCAGTCTAAGCGGATTTAGCTGAATACCAGTAATTTACATAGAGCGACTGCCTACCTGACCTCCACAACCCAGTTACTGTGTAATACGATACCCCTTGGTAAGACTGGTTGTCAGACTTTCGGGCTTCTGGCTACCTGTAACGACTGTCAAAGATCCACGAATGACAGCCGGGACCAACGGCTTAACGTGCTTACCGAGGCACGGAGGGGTCTCGGTATGTAAAGATGGTCATCCATCCACTGATCGATCGACCTGTGCGGCTCTTATTAATTAGGCTCCACAATCCAGTTACTCGGCACACCAGCGTATTACCCAGTAAATACTTTAACCTACCTTACTTTTGGCAAGACTGATTGTCAGGCTTTCGGAATTCTGACAACCCGTAGTGAATGTCAAAGATCTATGAATGGCACCTTTATTGCGGAATACACGATCAATAATGATTACAATCTGAATGATTTTAAAGGACATTGCTAATCCATTGCTTTTTATGTTCGAAAAATTGTCTGCTTAACAACGTAAGAGGTCGTTAAAATATGCCCATCCATAGATAATAATTACCCATCTCTCCACTAGTCCAAAGCTTACTCTAGGATGCCTTTCCGATAGGCTCTTAAATTCTTCCCTATCCTACGGGCACGTCCTCCCTACCTTTACCGCGCTCCCCGGTCTATTCCTCGATATGCAATGGTCGCTGTAGCACCATGAACATGAGGCTACAGGAGCTATTGCGAATCTTGGGGTTCATTCGATTAATCGAGTCTGGTTTAACCACACTGGGATCGGTGCAGTTCATTCATTAATTCATTTAACAACGTAATTATTGCAACGAATGTTGCTGAACTGTCAAAATAAAAAAACTTTTTTAGAAAAAAAAAAACAACCGACTAAGTACCAAAAAACACTACAAAATGAAAAATAACTTTAATTTCGGAAGTCGGTGTCGTTGGTTCCGCATTTTCTTTTATTGACACCGACTTTCGAAATTAAAGTTATTTTTCACTTTCTAGTGTTTTTTTGGAGGTCGGTTGTTTTTTTTTTTTTTGTAAAAAAGTTTTTTATTTTTCACTTTTTACTGGGCCAGTTTGTAACATATCTAAGTTACAATAGCCTAATGTCAACTGCTCATCACCTTATACAAAATATTGCTTTTCCCGATGCAAGGATGTTAATTGTTGAGGAGTTCTCTTTGTAAGAACCAGGAGAACTGGAGCTGATTGAGAAGTCACCATCAGCTCCACTTCACGATACGCATTGTGCTTAGCAACCACATGAAAGTACCTAATCTAATCGCAAACCATGAAATATTTATTATTGAGTAGTTCCGATGGCCATCTGTGGTCTTCATCATCAGTTACACTTCACCGAATGGTGCTTTCTGAGAGAAAATGCACGAGTTACTATAAAAAACACCCAAGTCGCTATAGGTGTGCCTACAAAATTTGAGGGTTTCCCTCGATTTCCATGGGATTCCCTCATCAGATTCCTTTTCAAATAAAAAAAGAATTTTGAAAATCGGTCCACAATAATTGACGGAGAAACCAGTGAACATACATAAAAAAAAACATACCTACATAAAGTCGAACATATACCCTCCTCCTTTTTGGAAGTCGGTTAAAAAGCCATTGCTGCCCCACAAAGCTGCTGTAAGTGTGTTATGAAATTAACCTGCGGGACCAACTGATTATAGTTCATACAAGACACTAAAAATCCCTGCGATTTGAAAAAAAAATGTTACTCCACGCTTTGTTATCCCTGAAATATTGCCAGAGTTAGAAATATCAACCTCCCAAAATCTCAGAATAGATACGTTACCAAGCTCTGATTTATTCTTTTGTGCTAAAGTTTTCCTAAATTACGAGTAACATAATGTTTTTGTAGGACTAAAAGTCGCGTCGGGTGAAAGGGAAAACAGTCCGACTGTTTATTTCCTCGTAGAACTATTAACAATCGATTGAAACTAAGGAAAGTTAAGAGGAGCCGTATTTTTTGGTCTCCCCTGCTTTCTAAAAGTATATTTCGTTTACTTTTTATATTTTGCTTTTTCTTTGCTCTGTGAGATTGGAAAAAGTGATTGTTTCTGGAACGAATCGATATTGATAAAGACAATGATCCTGATGTCGGAATACTCGAAAATTCGTGTCTTACGACAGTACCGCATTAATTAAATGTACGTACAGACATTAATAAATACGAACATGACATCAATACTACACTTAATGACATTGTGAATTGGCTTGACGAAAATTTAATTATTTTTTTTCCATATACTCATATTTGTTTACATGTTTGGCAAATAAATCGAGAATGCAGATTACGTACATAAACTCACGCCTTCTTACCATGAGGATAAGCAGAAATTACAGAACGCCATCTGCTACGATCCTTTCATACTCCTTTTGCCTCGTTTACGTTCACACATCTGGTCATACACGCACGCCCGAGTACTACGCGTCTGACCTTTTCAAAGAACATCACCGCTGAGGTTGGAGGAGGAACAGGCTCTTACATGGGACGTACACATAACGGGCGTGATGTGGATGTACAGACGCCAGCACATCAAGCTACTTACAATCTGTCAAATTTCTTTAATAGATTTTCAACTTTATCACTAAAGCATAAGATTCAAAGTTGATTGGGAAAATTTGACAGTTTCGGGTAGCTTGATGTGCTGGTCTGTACTATAGCTACACCTACGCCTAACCATTGATAATGTTATGTTAAAAAGAAACAAACAACAAAAAAGTTTTTTATCATGTAAGAAGGATTAGCATTATTGTTTGTTTCCTTTATTTCAAAAGGGGAGGCATTTCCCTACACAATTTCCAATATACAAACAGAATTTTGTTACAGTAGAATGTAATGTTATTTCACGTTTAATTTCACCGACCGGAGTGATGTCGGAAAATCCAGTGCGTTCGTGCGTTCATTTGGTAGTGTTGTATCAAAATTGAAATGAGTACTGTCTCCTTGTCACAGTATTTTAATTATTAAAATTATTTTTTACAAATTGTGGCTGTTTTTGTATTTTTGTCGTAATTATGTGTGGAGAACTCACTTGTTTAGGTGCATAGTGATATACGTAAAGAATGTTCCATAATTATCATTTCAGCCGAAAGACATCTACTGCTGGAAATAGACCTCCCCTATGCACCTCCACTTCGACCATTGTATACTTCCCTCATCCAGCGGACTCCTGCGGCTTTCACAAGGTCATTAGTCTGTCTTGTGGGAGGCCTTCCAATGCTTAAAATATTCCAATGGCCAAAAAACATAATTTTAGTAAGAAATAATAAAACTGTTTTTTATTATTTTGTACGTTCTGTTTTTCGGAATGAGAACTCCAGTCAGCATTAATGATAAATTCATGAGCTTCGTTCGGACTTCGATTTCATAAATTAAGGTCGTAATTATTCGAGCTTTTGAATATATCAATATTGGAATATTTTTCGAACGGAAACTCAGATGAGATACGGCCAATAATGACGACTTTAATGTTCCAGTAGTGATTTCCATTATAGATTGATAATATGGGTCGCGAAATGAGTGGAATGGGCACAATTAAAAGGTTTCATTCGTTTTGTCCGCAATTTTTAAAATGTTCGTTCGTGAATACGGAGAATGACAAAAATTATTTTTCTAGAAACAAAATACAGTCCGTTCACAGTTATTTTACCTCTGGCAGCAGCAATCTAATAGCAATTTTATTGTGGGGAGAATAAAGCTCAAAATGTTTTTCACGGGCTTGTCAATGGCAGCTAATCCAACAACAATTTTATTAGGATGAGAATAAAGATCATTGTGATTTGGACAGTGATGCAAAATTAGATCTAAAATAACTGAACAGACTGTAAAAAATAAATATAATAATAATAATAAGAATATTAATATTATTATTATTATTATTATATAATATTATATAATAATATTAATATGAATAAAAAAAAATCTATTAAATCGACACCACGTCGAACAGATTAGGTATGCACCAAACCAAAGATAATTAGAAATAGTTCTGAAAAAAACCATGTAAGCTAGGTTTATGCTAAGCTAAACACAAGACATAGACAATTGTTATTCTCAATTTTTATTGTTGTTATTATTATTGTTAGCTTCTGCTTGCGACTTTGTCCGCATGAATATTTCTTATGCCCCCGATCCGCCCTGTCGCATCGCATCGCATCGCCTGCCCGAGCTATGTCTTCGTCATCGCTTCGCGTTCTTTCAGACTTTATTTATTTTTACTCGGCTCTTAAGAGCCTACCTCACCTATAATTCACTCTTTATCTCGCTCGCACGATACTGCTCGCGGACTGAGTGAGATCGAGACAGAGTGCGGTGATAGGCGGCAGGCAGCGCCAATAGTTTACGTATTTGCTTTTTACGGTGAAAATAATGGTAATTAAAAAAAAAAAAAAACATAAGACCCGCTTCATACTTAGTTCAGTTAGTATACAAAGTTTCATAATCTAATTTGAAGTATTTTTTGAATACCAGCGGTTTATTGTTCGGTTTGGAGGCAACTTTGGAATTTTTTTCTATCGAGAAAATTTTATGGAATCGTGTTTTCGTCTAACATAAGACCTAAAATTAAGCCTCAACTTTGCCATATGTTTATTTCAGGATTAATGCTGCAGTATTTTCAACATAGCGGAGGATCATGCTAAGCCATTTGAGGTAGTATAGGCGCTTAAGGGTTATAGCGTAATGTTGAAGCTTTCCTCAAGAACTGGGTTATAAAATACAAAAGATTTTTACAAATCCGACTTGTAATTCCAGAGCTTAGCGCGTTTAAACAAACAAACTTTTCAGTTTTGTTATTAGTAAAGATATAAGATCATTTTGAAAGGTACTCTATGAATGGACAAGTCACACTCAAATCAGGGTAAATTCGACAAATAAAGATCCATCTCACGGTAATTTTCTTCCAATTATTTAAGAGGCCAGTTCCTAAGAATTATTTCTTTTGATTAGAGCTAATTTTACCATCGCCAGATACTTTTATTTGAGGAATAAAATTGACGTTTGACGATTATTGTATGAAAATAACTGTCAAACAAACTTTAAAAAGCATGACCAACATAAATCATTTTAAATCGCAACTTAAGAAATTCTTGACTGAAAAGGCTTACTACTCTATCAATGAGTTTTTAGATGATAGAAGCATAAAATAAAAAATGTCCGATCCACTTGTTATTCTATCTTGTTGACTTATTTGAAACAGCTTTATTTAGTTTGTAGTTTTTTTTTTCGCCTAATTTGTACGCCTTGCAAGGCAAAACATAGTGATACAATGCAAATTTTATACCATGTACCATATTACCTATGTTCAACAAATAAAATACTTTGACTTTGACTTTGACAAAATTATTTCTCGAATAAAGTTATCAGATGATTGAAAAATCGGTCCTTAATTGATTAGTTTTATCTTTTACGACTTATTTAGCGTTTACGACTTCAAATATGATAAGAAAGAAAAATGTGTTGATTTATCCTTAGATCAGTTTTAATTTGAAGCAGATATTGGCATTTTCTTTGTGAGACACGCAATAAGGAAGAAAATTTTCATATTCGATCCTTTGTTGAATACGGAAATAATTTAAAAAGTCCAATCATAATAATGGAATCCGGTGGCACAATATTATTGTCCGTCTCCTTACTTTGTTAATTGTTTTCCCTTTGCCATTATTTATTTTGTTTGCTTATATATCACAATTTGTGTCATAAACTATGCCAGTGCCAAAGACATTAAATTTATGACTAGCTTCTGCTCGCGACTTCGTCCGCGTAAATGATTGCTATTTGAATTTGAAGATGACCCTTTGTGAAGATTTGTCGGTATTCAGAAGTTGGAAAATATCAAACACTTAATAGTAACAATTAAAATTAAGTAGCAAATTCGCGTTTTGGCTTAGCATTTACAGACAAACAATTTTTGTTTTTGACGTGATAACGTCTTATAAATTGACTAGCGGTCCGTTCCGGCTTCGCACGGGTGGAAAAAAAAAGAAAAAAATAGCCTATAATAATCAGTGATAATGTAGCATTCAAATGGTGAAAGAATTTTTAAAGTCGGTCCAGTTCTTTTTGAGCCAATTCGTTACAAACATACATACAAATCTTTACTCTTTATAATATTATATAGTATAGATGAACACCGGCTGCACGCACGAAAAAGTGTCACGTTCCGCCTGAGTCTGAGCGTTCGAGCGAGAGCGCGGAACAAGCGATAGAGAGGCACGATCGGCCCAAGCGTTAGCTTGTGACATATTTATTCACCAATGTTTCTTTATGACGTTATCTCGTTAAACTATCATCCGTAAACCGACTGTACAGACAAGCAATTTTTTTCTTTTTTAGCTCTGCGCCTAATGGTTACCGTGATGTTAAATATCGTTTCGTTCCAGAGATTAGCGCTTTCAATCAAAAAAACAAAAAACAAGTAACTTTTTAGCTTTATTATTAGATAAATGTAGATAGAAGATAGATAGACGGGACAAAGGGAACAACATCAAAATGTACAGACGCCAGCAAATCAATCTGTCAAATGTCTTTAATAGATTTTCAACATTATCGCTAAAGTTTAAAGTTCAAAATTGCTTGGGAAAATGTGACAGTTTCGGGTAGCTTTATGTGCTGGTGTCTGTACCTACAGATCGCAACTCGCTTTGTTTTGTTCTGTCTCATGTTATGCGCCCCACATGGCAGTGGGATAATTGTAGCCGCATTCCGAATTAGCTATAATCGCTCACGATTTACATATTAGGTACGATTATGACAGCTGAGAGCTATCAACAATCCGGAACGCTCGTGAACGCGCTCACAGTACTTACTCAATCTCAAAACGATATTACAGTATTTCTTTGTTGTTTAAACACCATATTTCTTCTTCTTCTTTGGTTAGGTGGCGACCGTCGGCCAAAAGCACAATTTCGAAAATGCCACGTTAATTTAAAGATAAGATACTACTCAAAACAAAACGCACACTGACACAAACGCACGCACACACTGTCGTTTTTGACAGCGCTCACGGTGATATTAATAAAAGGCATGGTCGGCGATAACGCAAGATGGCGCATGTGATGACGTCATCTATGACGATTCACGGAACATCGTTATCGCGCTCACGCTAATTCGGTACGTGTTAAAGCACGCTCACATCGATTACAGCGCCACTCGGAACGCACCCTGTGTAACACACAATAGAAATGGCTCTCATTTTGACAGTTCAATAACATTTTGCCGACAAACTGTCACGCAGTTTGGAAGGTTTAAGCAATGTATATCAAATGTTTGGCCCGAAATAAATGATGTATTTATTTATCCATTGCGTTATTTGCATTGTTGAGCGGACAATTTTTCGAGATTGTGAAGTAATAGATAAGTAAAATCATTCATGTTGTGATTGTACTCAATTAGTGTGTCGCATTGTGTGCAAAAGAAAATTATTTTCGAAAAAAATATTCTGAATTTATACATTGTGTATTGCAAACCTCTTAGTGGTATAATGATTGGACCTAACTACGGTTTATTTTCGTTAGTATTTTATAATTTGTTGAGTATTTTTATGGATTAAATAATTTCTTGATAGCAGTGGCAGCCCACTTGTAACAACTTACGTATTTGTAAGTCGTGGATTCGAACCCAAGCAGGCACATAACCTTGTGTTAATTATTTCATCATCACTGCTCTCAGAACGGTGAAGGAAAACATCGAGAAGAAACCGGCATGCCCTAAAACCAAAAATTCGAAGACATGTGACATCCGTCAACCTACACTGGGCTCACTTGGTGGATTACGGCCCACTCCCTCTCACAGAGAGGTGGTATCAAACTCAAAGCATTTATTTCATATAAATATACCAATTATTTTTTTTAATTTTTTTTTTTTTACCATTTCGATACAACAACACACCACAGGTTACAAAGAAATTTAAAGGAAACACCTACCCAAAGGAAATAATAGACCTATTACATGAAAAAAGGACTCAAAGAAAAATATGGCAACAAACTAGATTCCCGCAAGATAAAACTCTATTGAATAACCTTACGAAAAGACTGAAGAGAAAAATAAAAACTTTTCAAGATGAGGCTTTCAATACTAACCTACGTCAGTTAAGCAGCGACCATACTACGCAATACTCTCTTTGGAAAGCGACAAAGACACTTAAAAGGCCAATTACATCAATTCCCCCTATCAGAGATAGTAACGGAAAGTGGGCCATAAGCAATGAGCAAAAAGCCCTAAGATTTGCTCATCACTTAGAAGAAACCTTTCAGCCAAATGACAGGTCTATAGACAACCTGCAGATGGCCAATATTCTGCAAGATCAAAGAATTAAGCTTGTGACCCCAAAAGAAGTTGCAAGGGAAATTCAAATCATAAGCCTGAAAAATCACCAGGGTATGACCTTATTACGGGAGAAATCCTAAAACATCTCCCGCGTAAAGCCATCGTTAAGCTTACTAGGCTCATCAATGCTGCATTTGTACTAAAGCACGTTCCTGAGCCATGGAAAGTTGCTGAAGTGATTATGATTGCAAAGCCCGGTAAACCACCTCACGAAGCATCATCATACAGGCCCATATCCCTGTTGCCTATAATATCAAAGCTGTTTGAAAAATTGTTATTAAAACGCCTAAAACCTATAATAAACGAGAGAAATCTGATCCCTGACCATCAGTTTGGTTTCAGAGAGAAACACTCAACAATAGACCAAGTGCACAGAATTACCAACATAATTGAGAAAACGCTTGAAGACAAAAAAACTCAAACTCAAACTCAAACTCAAAGCATTTATTTCAAATAAACCAATTATAGGCACTTTTGAATTGTCATGGGTCGGTCAGTCAGAAAGATGAAGCTAGTTGCCCATTCCAAAGCGTAGATCCCTGTGGAGAAGAACGGGCAAGAAACTCCACGGACACTCTTTTAAATCATAAAATTGTTACAAAAATCTTGATTACATCATTCATGTTGAAATTATACATGTGAGAACGATGCAGAAAGACGTGCACGTTAAAGGCGTCCGTACTAAAAAGAACAATTCATAAATTAAAATAAGCCGTGGCGGCTAAGAGATGACCAGTCCCTACTGACGGCGCCCGTTCACGAACATGACGTATGGATCAGCACCATTCAGCTCAACCATTTTGAAGGGAACCCAATGATCCAACACACACGCCACCATCAGCGAGACATTTGAGTGAGCATGACATACTCTCAGCTGCCAGGGCACATTCAAGTCAATTAAAGACGTACCCAGTAAATGGTAGCTTTATAGTTTAGGTACATAGTGCTCACACGTGTGCTAAAAGTCTGCTCCACCGTATTTTTAGATGTGGCACAAGCTTTTGATAGAGTTTGGCATAGGGGTTTGATATACAAGCTAAGACTAATTCTGCCCAATGATTTTGCCGATATCTTGCAATCATACATTACAGATAGAATGTTTCGAGTAAGGCACGAGGATGCCTTTTCCGAGTTAAAAGTTATTAAGGCTGGCGTGCCTCAAGGAAGTGTGCTAGGTCCAGTCCTCTACCTGCTGTACACGCATGATATACCAGAGCTAGAAAATATTACTATTGCAACCTTTGCGGACGACACTGCCATTATGGCTACAGGGTCATGCCATACGGAAGCAATCAAAAAGGTACAAATGGCTGTAAATAAAGTTCATGACTGGGCACAAAAATGGAGAATAAAACTAAATGAATCAAAGTCACTTCACATCGACTTTACCAACAGGAATTGTGATTATCACCCAATCTTCATAAATGGCCAACAAGTGCCATACGCAAATACAGCCAAATACCTTGGCATAACGCTTGATGCGAAACTGCGCTGGAAAGCGCACGTCAAAAAGAAAAGACAGGAACTAGACATGAGATTTAAAAAAATGTATTGGTTGATTGGACGGGATTCTTGCCTATCGATACATAACAAAATTTTATTGTATAAGCATATCCTTATGCCAATATGGACATACGGCATCCAATTATGGGGCTGTACTAAGCCGACCAACATCAAAATTATTCAAACATTCCAGAATAAGGTACTCAGGAGTATTGTTAATGCGCCCTGGTATATAAGAAATGACGACCTCCATTGTGACCTAAAAATGGAACCCGTCACTAACATAATTAAAAAATTTGCTGAGGCCCATGAGCACCGACTCCAACGACATGTGAACATCGAGGCAATTCAGCTGTTAGATCAAACAAATATAGTGCGAAGACTAAAACGGACAAAACCTTTTGAGTTAGTGTAGTGTAAAAAGTGTAGAAATATTAGTGCCAATGACACACATAATAACACACGAATAAAGTGTTAATATCATCATATCAGACTCTAAGAAAGTGGAACAGACTTGTGTAAAGTACAACCAACACTATTCTAAGTTTTAAAATAAGTATCACGTAGAAAATTAAGTTAGATTAAAATTGCTTATTAGTCTTATAGGCTAGATTGTAATTAATTATTAAGAACCTAGTTCTTTTTAATAAAGGATAAAAAAAAAAAATTTCGATACAAATTGTTTGCATACGTAGTCGGCGACGTCATCATGGTGCCCCAGTGTGTTAGCGCTCTAAGACAAGCACTAATGAGAAAAAATAATTGCAATGTGTCGTGATTTCATTGATTAAATTTTTAAAAACATGCATTATTTATATGCCGCATTATAATATCCACTGTGGCAACACTGTCAAAGTACAAATTAATAATATTGTAACAAACTTTTAAAATGTATTTCCACTAACTATGGCAACTAAATGTATTATTCTACTTTGGCAACACTTGGAAATAACGGTTAAGATATTAACGTTATTTCTGGGTGGGGCAAATGTCGTTTTAAAATGGTAAACTGTGTAGTGCAAGTCAGTCGTTGACGGATTGTGAAAGAGTGCAGCTGTACGATTAAAAAGTATCAGCAAGAAAAGGGTGTTTTTCTTAAAAAATGCTTGTAAAAGGCTGCTAAGTCATAAGTGCCTACTAACGTAGCATAACACCAACATTGTACACTTAGTTCGCAATAAACGTTTTAACTTTGAGCATTTTTGTGTATATACAGTACCTTAGATATAACAGAACAGAACAGAAGGCCGGGCTTGCCTGTGAGCGTTGGTGGCATTACTGATCCAAAAGACATAGCTGAAATGTTCAAAAGCCATTTCATGGTAAGTTCACCATTGGGACCATCACGGTCGGGGCTTGAGGGTGTGTCTCGGGGGCAGGAGCTCAGTGTAAGGTTTACGGCCAAAGATGTTAGAAAGGTTATCACGACCATGACCCGAGGCAAGTCTCCTGGCCACGATGACTTGAGTATCGAGCATCTTAAATATGCTGGTGTCCATCTTCCGAGGGTTCTAGCTATGTTTTACTCCCTGTGTCTAGGACATTCATATCTACCTCCAGCTATGATGCAGACCGTGGTGGTACCGATCGTGAAAAGTAAAACTGGTGATATAAGCGACGCCAACAACTACAGACCCATCTCTCTGGCTACAATTCTGTCTAAGGTGCTCGACAGTCTTCTTAAAACACTGATGAGTGGCTGTCTCGAGTTACATGATAATCAATTCGGTTTCAAATCGGGACTCTCCACTGAGACAGCTATTCTGTGTTTGAAGCAGACTGGGGGCGGCTCGTCGGGCACCTGGTGAGGACGGGGCCGGATCTTGCGGACAGCCAGTTCGGCTTCCGCAAGGGGCGCTCGACGGTGGACGCCATCATGCGCGTGAGGGCCCTCACGACGGGGGACGCGGTGTCCCGGGGTGGGGTGGTCGTGGCGGTGTCACTCGACATCGCCAACGCGTTTAACACCCTGCCCTGGAGTTGCATTGGGGAGGCACTCCGGTATCACCGGGTGCCGACCTACCTTCGTCGAGTAGTCGGGGCGTATCTGACGGACAGAGCCGTCATCTACCCCGGTCGCAACGGGGAATGGAACCGGCGAGAGATGTCGTGCGGTGTCCCGCAGGGATCGGTTCTGGGGCCGCTCCTGTGGGACATCGGTTACGACTGGGTGCTGCGGGCCGATCTCCCTGATGGAGTCAGCGTGGTTTGCTACGCTGACGACACGCTGGTCCTGGCGCAGGGGAGGTCGCGTCAGGCGGCGGCCGACGCGATGACACGCGGGGTTGCGATAGTCGTGGAGAGGATCCGGCAGTTGGGTCTCGAGGTGGCTTTGCACAAGTCCGAGGCCATGTCTTTTCATGGGCCTCGGAACGGGCCGCCTTCGGGATCCCAAATAACGGCAGGAGGGGTTCACATCGGCGTCGAGACAACGATGAGATACCTGGGTCTCGTCCTCGACAGCCGGTGGAACTTCGTCGAGCACTTCCGACGTTTGGCTCCCAAGCTGGAACGGGCCGGGGCCGCCTTCAACGCGGCCCAGCTTTACGCGGGGGTCGTGCGGTCCATGGCCCTGTACGGGGCCCCGGTGTGGGCGCGTTCACTGCGGCGGCGAGTCGCCCACTATTTGAACGCGCCCCAGAAGGTGGTAGCCGTAAGGCTAATCCGGGGGTACCGCACGATCTCGGGCGAGGCGGCAAGCCTCCTTGCCGGACTGCCGCCGTGGGATCTGGAGGCGATAGTCCTCGCGCGCCTGTACGAGTGGCGCGCGGAGGCACTACGCCGGGGGGAAACTCCGCTTCCGCGGCAAATCGCGGCGGAGCGGACCGACCTCCGGCGCGATCTCATGGCGGCATGGAAAGAGCGACTGTCGCAACCCAGCGCAGGGCACGCCGCGATAGCGGCGGTAAGACCCCTCTTTGAGGAGTGGCTAGAGAGGCGCCACGGCGCCCTCACCTACCGCCTGACGCAGGTCCTCACCGGACACGGGTGTTTCGGGAGGTTCCTGCACATTATCGGGCGGGAGGATACGCCCGGGTGTCACCACTGCGAGGGTCGCCCGGAGGACACGGTGGAGCATACGGTGACGGTATGCCCCAATTGGGCGGAGCACCGCCGTGTTCTCGCAGAGGCGATCGGCGGCGGCGGCGACCTCTCGCGCCCGGCCCTGGTTCAAGCCATGGTCCGGGGCGAGAGGGAGTGGGAGGCAGTCACCTCCTTCTGCGAAGCAGTCATGCTAGCGAAGGAGGTGGCGGGACGGCTGAGGGAGAGGGCCTCACGTCCCAGCCGCCGCGGGAGACGCCCCGGGCGTCGGGAGCCGCGAGACGACTCCCGGCCACCGTAGGCGCGGGCCTGCGGGCGGAGAGTAATGGGTAACTCTCCGTCCGATCAGGACCAGGCCCGTGCCGGACGGCGCGTACGTGTTCCACGCGCGCCTCAAAGAGATGTCAGCATAAAGGAAGGGGCCCGAAAGGGCCGAAGCCTGCCGGGGCAGCGGGATTGTCCGAAAGGGTTACCGCTACCCCGGAACACAAAGGGCTAAGGAAGGAACACGTGTGGGTTTTAGTCAGTAAGAGTCTGACACTCCCTTCTGCTCCACCCAGAGCGGGAGGGGTCATTGGATGATTTCCCATCCACAAAAAAAAAAAAAAAAAACTGTAAAGTACTATACTGATCGCAAAACACCAGTCTATGCTTGCTTCCTCGACCTTAAGAAAGCGTTTGACCTGGTTTCCTATGACATCCTCTGGGATAAACTGAACGACACATCCCTGCCAAGCGAATGCATTCGTATCCTCAAATATTGGTACGGGAACCAGGTCAACGTGGTTCGATGATCGGGGACGCTGTCTGAACCATACAGATTGGAGTGCGGGGTGAGGCAAGGGGGGTTGACCTCACCGACGCTCTTCAACCTTTATGTAAACGCACTCATCGAGAGGCTGAGCAGCACGCATGTCGGATGTCATGTTGGTGGAGTTTGTGTAAACAACATTAGCTATGCGGACGACATGGTGCTGCTGAGCGCCTCGGTCTGTGGCCTGTCTAAGCTGCTTGGCATTTGTGAGCGATATGCTTTCAGTCATGGCCTGCTCTATAACACCAAGAAAAGCGAGTGTATGGTTTTTCGGGCCAGGGGTAAATGTCCGGATAGTATCCCTAGCATCAAGTTAAATAATGTACCGCTAAATAGGGTTGACACCTTCAAATACCTTGGGCATCTGGTGACCTCTGACATGAAAGACGATGCAGACATAGAGCGGGAACGTAGGGCGCAGTCTGTTAGAGCGAACATGGTAGCTCGCAGGTTTGCACGATGCTCGAAGGAAGTAAAAAACACCCTTTTCAGAGCATATTGCACCTGTTTTTATTCGAGCGCCCTGTGGGCTAACTATACTCAAAAACAGTACAGCGCCCTACGAGTCCAATTCAACAATGCCTACAGGGTTGCCCCGATATTGCAGCGCTTCAGGGATGTTCGCTGAAGCTCACGTGGACTGCTTCTACACGGTGATGCGGAAGCGGTGCGCATCCTTGGTCCGTAGGGTGCGGGGCAACGCCAACAGCATCCTATCTATGATAGCAGGCAGGCTTGATTGTGTGATTGTGAACCACTGCTGCAAGGTTTTGGCTGGGCCTGTCACCTTGTAGTAGTGATTTCGCAATCTGTTTTTATTTTTTCTCATTAATAACATAGTTTATAAGTATATTGTTACTAACACTATGAGTCTTGTTGCTCGAAATAAAATGATGATGATGATGATGATGATAAGGTAGGTATGTCATAACAAAATCGTAGAGAACATTACGAGAATCTGAATAAACTATGAAGTGTTGGCGACTTGGCGCTGCTGGGGCTACTGACACCCTCAAGCAGCACAAATATAATACTGTTACTTTATACTAACTACAGTTTTGAGCCATTTTTGGCTTATATTATCGGGTCATGGGACCCAAGGTCGACATTTCACGTGACCAGAGGGCTCGGCCGTTCTTTGGCCAAAGAATTAGCATTGCCATTCAACCTGGCAATGCTGCCAGTCTTCTAGGCACGTTTTCAATGACAGCGATGCGAACGAGTACTCTGACGCCTTTAGTGTTCTTTTCTTGTGGTAAATATGTGTTTAATTAGTTAGTTAGCTAGTGTACAACAACTAAAACTTACATAACGCAAGTAACCTATAAAATAAATAAACCAGTTAAGGTAATTAAATCAACAAACTATGAGGAAAACGTCGAATTATTTATATATCGCATTTGATTTGTTCCGCCATTTTGAATACTTTCACTACTCGTGACCGAGAAAACTCATGTAAAGGGAAATGGAAAATATACTTATGTTGGAACTGAATGAATAAATACCTAAAGCAATATTATATTGAGTAGCAACTGACTGCATGAAAAATGTAGGTATTTTTATTTTTCCGCAACACATAAACTTTTAAAGCAGAAAATGTTAAAATATTTTCATGTAACCTTCTATCAACAATACCGTGTCACACTTTCCTCATAAAAAAGGTTTTAAGCTTTATTCAATGCACTCGAATATATTACAATGGGGATCCTTACTGCCAATTTTTCACGATAGGTGGCGCATCGTCGACATGGCCATTGAAAGCTGTCACTTACATACATTTTGTAATTTTTAGGTTATTTTTAATTTTCTCGATAATTTAATTGCTTCTGTGTGCTGTACCAGGATGTACTAACCCCGGTGTGCATTTATTTCCCAAAAATATAACCAACTGTAAAAAAAAGTGGGAAATGGCTATACGTCGCAAAAATTTGTTTTTTAGTTCGTCTTTCAGTTCTTTAAGCTTCCAGGTACAATACAAGTTATCGATAACTTTGGTGGACAGGTTTCAAGACTAAAAATAGCTATTAAACTGACGTAAACAAAGCGAAAATGATTTGACAACAGCCATCGCGCCGCTGGCGACATCTGCGCTGAGCTTTGCGTGTGGATCCCCATTTGATCTTCAATATAATTGACTGCCTGTTTTTGCGTGTCAGCTGTCTTACTCCTATCTGCTATGAATTTTCGTATTAAAAAATAAACTAGGAATTTTTAAATTATTGAATATAGACGATATTGATCGAAAACATCGGCTATTCGACGTGTAAATGTAGACAGTTTCTACATACCGTTTTGACGAAAAATTTTGAAACGTGTGTTATGTAGGTATGTGTCAAACAGGCTTATGTTTTTTTTTATGACGTATTATTGGTAGAAAGCTCTTAGTGCCCCGAGGTAGAAGTAGATACCTATTGCCAAATATTTTTCTGACAATAAGCAGCTTAGCATCAAAAAATATGGCAGACCTACTTAACTGAAATGTTTGGTCTGTCTCGGTTTGAAGGGTAATATTTACGATCACATGAGTTATTTTTTTAATTATTATTTATTTCTTTGGGAAAACAAACAATTACACAAAGTTTCTTAATTAATAAAACCTTTGTATCTATTATGTATCTATATGATGGTTACAATATAATGACACAACACGTAGAGTATCAACAACAAAGCCTAGCTATCGGAATACCAGCAGTATTTTATTTTGCCTTAGTTGCGAACATGCCACTTATTTTTTATCTATAAATAGATTAAATCTTAATAAAGCATTCCAAAAAGTATCTCTTCTGATATTTCACTTCATTTAGGAGATACAAATATTTTAGGTCACTGACCTTCTTGAAAAAGTTTTTTGTCTGTATTTCTTGAACAAAGCAGATGATCTTGTCAAATACTAATTAATTGTTGGTTTGAAAATAAACAATGTAAAAATTGCAAGTCCCTAACGTCACACAGGAACAAGAATTAATAATTATTTTGTTAACAAACGAAAAAATAAAAATGCTATTGCATCTGTTTCTTTTTATGGCGATAGTTATTACAGTGATCAATATTTAGGAATTTTAAAAAAGGGACCATGAAGAAAATCACCGGAACCAAAAATACAAAATCATCGAAATAAATTTATTCTCACTCGTATGAGCATTATTTTTAAAGTTTTCAAGAAAAATGGTTCTTATAGTGAATTCCTATCACACCTTAAAACATTTACGCCATTACTAATAAACGTATGATATCAGATGAATAGTAATTACACACCGATTTCTCTTTCAGTCGTCAGTAATTTGACTTTCGAAATAAGAAGCCAAAGCGTTGTGTTAACTATACAGACGTTATACATTTATATTAAGGGGGTTAGTGTAAAAATCAAATCTAAAAACGAGATATTGTGTTTCTATTGTTTTTAAGGATTTTTCTCGAATATATTAATTTCTCTTAAACTATAGTAGCTAGAGCCGGCGGAGTTTTAATAAGAGTTTTGTTTGATTTTTAGCTTTCGAGAAAACACATAAAACGAGCATGTCCACAACTAAGGCAAAATAGCACACTGTGCAGCGTTTCGTTTTTTTTTTTTTTTTCAAATATCGCAGCATCATGCGAGTTAGGGTCAATAAACGCGCGAAATAAACGCGCGCATGCCTCCCGCGTATCCTCGAGGACACGCGAGCATTTTTTGTCAGGTTCAAGCATATATGCACTTTATTTCAATAATTTTAAAGTTGATTTTCGAGTGCCTTAATAAAATCCTCTCCACCGCGCTTCTCTCTGTCTGCGCTGACCCTTAGGAGCCTTTTTGGCCTCGCACAGGTCTTAATTTTTTTTGTTGTTTCACTATTCTGTTAGTTTTAATATTTATTCGATAAACTTAAAAGTTTGAATGTTCTTTTTTTATTTTCTTCATGTTTTAGTTTCATTTAGGTATTGTTTTTTATTTTTTTTATTTCCTGTACGTGTCCCAAATAATATATTTTATTTCTTTCTTTCTGTTGCATCACTAGCTGTAATACAACAGGCAATCAGTGGCTGCTGACATCAGTAATCTGACTTCCTCCTGTGAGCCATCCACTCTTAGATCTATTGAAGTTTACCACTACCTAACCCCGCCTTCTTTTCCAGGATACAACACGTACACCTACAACGACACAGCCCACACTGACAGGGAACCTGACGAGATTCTGTCAGTGACGTATGAAGACGGAAAGTGGTCCAAACCATACTATGACTGCGGCGGTGGCAACATCTGGATGCTGACGTATACTGTGCCTTTCTTCGGGTATAGCAATGGGAGCTACTTTTTCAAGTAAGTTGGATTCTTATTCTTATTATTATTTTGTTTTTGAGGAGGTATTCCACTGAAAGCACCGATTTCAACAGCACTTTCCCGAATCGCACCTGAGCACTTCCACTAACCGCACTGAAACAAAATTTCGTAAAGTGTGGTTCGGTGGAACAGTTTAATAATATTATTTTCTGCACCGTGTGATCTAATTGTCATTACTTGAAACAACAATAAAAGTTGCACCGTCTTAAACCGTGTTTAGATAGTGTAAGTTATTTGTTGCTTCAATTTTATTGCATGCCACAGGCAAGAAACTTGCAAAGTGTAAATGGGGCGTTATAATATTTAGCAGATGGTTGATCTCAGGAGTGAGCTAGCTTCAAACTTCTAGTGCTTTTGTCAGTTTGCATAAATATTGCAACAAAAATTCTACGGAAATAATGCATTTTAGTGTGACAAGCATTCATTTAATATGTTTGTGAGTATTTTTAAGTACTATCTGAGATGTTGTATTAGATGGAATAACAAAACGCTTTAATAGATCGAGTTGTTATATATATATTGTGTACTTATTATACAGGGTGTCCCTGGAAGTATGGATCAAATTAATTATGGGCGTTGGCAAAGTCATTTCCAAACTTTTTGATCCTGAGAATGTTGTTGAATTTTTTTACGGTTCAAAAGTTATGACCAACTTTTTTTTATTTTCAATCACTTTGCACAGTGCTCAAATAACAAAATCATTAAAAAAACTACCAGGAACTGTCAATTTAAGTTTTTTAGACAGCCCTGATAGTTTTTTTAAATTATTTTTTTCTTTGAGCACTATGCGAAACGATTGAAAAAAATTGGTCACAACTTTTGAACCGTAAAATAATTCTCAATCATCAATCATTCTCAGGATCAAAAAGTTTGGAAATGACCTTGCCCACGCCCCTATTCGATTTGATCCATACTTCCAGGGACACCCTGTATATTACCCACGAAAATCGATAAAAATAAAAAAAAATATCTGTCAGTAAACCAGGAAATGCTAGTAACTAAAAGTAAAAATAAACACACTACTATGGTGTATCCTTCCACCTCAAAGAAACCGTAAGGAACGACATAAAAATATTGTCAATATAAATGATCCATAAAAACCAAACGACACGACGGTACGACCACGATTTCCGCGGCAATAACGAGACAAAAACAAAATTCCCTCAAAAAAGATTGAACGCGAAAATAAAAGTTATCACTTCCATTTGAAGTCGTTTGAGCAATAACACAGATCGGGTCAGTGATACGCGCGGCCAGCCGTTTGTCCTAGAAAATGGATTATTCATGGATACCGCAGTATCGGGACGATCTGTTGCTAAAACTTATTTAGGTATGGATTCTTGGAAATGCTTGCTTAAAAGACGTTGTAACACGAAATCCTTGTTTTAGACTTTAAATAAAGACAGATGTTAAGTGTGACAGATGTTAAAGTCATAAGTGCTTGACGTTTGATGAATTTAAAGCAAAAAACCAAATACTCAAAACAAATTGAGAGTGAGCTGAGATTTTGACAGGATTTTTACTGGCAGATAGCAGAAGGGTAATACTCGTAATTTTTAGAACTTTCACAGTCTGAACTCAGTCTCGATCTGTCCAAAAATACTACTAATTTCTCTACATTTAGACAGTTTGTCGCCGAGATGAGCCTGCGACTAGATTTTGAACGTTTTAAATTACGAGAATTTGCCTTCTGATGTTATAAGGAGTAACTTATGCTACTTTTAATTAAAAAAAATAATAATTAGGGTTCTGCGCAAAAAATTAAAACCTATGAAATCCTTCCACGCGGACGAAGCCGTCTTCTTCTTCTTAGCGTGTCGATAGCAATCTAAATGGACTCGGCCCAGAATTCGGCTACTTGTTTGGCGCCATCACCAGCGTCCATCAGTTCCTGGAACGTGCAGCTGACAGGACACGCAGGACACGATATTAAGTGTCCCATCGTTTTGTGGAACAGCACCACATTTACACTCCAAGGCGGAGTCGTCTATGAAACTCCACCTGAACAAGTTTTCCTTGCTTCTGCCAACCTGGGTCCGGAGTCTGTTTAAAGACTTCCAGGTTACCCAAGGTAACTCATGTCCAGGTGGGAGGACTTCAGCGGGTGGAACGAACGGTTTGGGTAAGGAAACACTGTCTCGCCACAACTTCAGTCTCTCTTGTGATGGCGAAGCCGTGTGGAGAAGCAAGTTACAAAGTTCTTAATCAATAATGGCGTTTGACCTACTTCGACAGTAGCATAAGACACTTATTTCTAAATGTCATCATCATCTTACCTTGTGGCCTCGTACAGGGCTTTCTGTTTTTTAATTTTTGAAGTGAAACTTCTTTACGCACGCTTGACTTGGGGAGTAAGCTGGCGAACGCGTGACGAAAAGTGTGATCGGGCAAGGCGAACGGAAGTTAAGTGGGGGATATAAGCAAGAGACAGCAGTGCGCGCGCACATTTTCTTTCTCTCTTCCTCTCATAGCCAAATACGTTCCGTATATCTATGCACACTGCAGGCTTATTGTCTGTATCACAGTGTAGGAGCAAGAGAGAGCAGTGCGCGCGCACATTTTCTTTCTCTCTTTCTCTTATAGCTAGTAAATGAAATATATATATATTTCAGTCAGTAGTTCGTTTGCGAGTTTACTAGCGTTACGCGAACGGTGATTCTTTGGTTATTTTTCGTAATTCTATTTCGTTTTGAACAATTTTATGAATTAATATTTTGTTCAATACATTCAATATTCTACGTTTAAAGTGATTAAAACTGTAAATTCATTTTAGAGTTCATGTTTTGTGAATTTTCGGGTAAATAATAACAAATTATGGAAAGAAGTGACACAGACTCTGAGTATGAAAGCGATGCTAGAAAAGGAAAGAAAGAAAGAAAAAAGAAAGAAGTTTCACTTCAGTCGTGTGGTCATAAGCACACTCGTTTTTTTTATTAGTTTCTGTGACTAGGTTTGTGATCTTTCTGTGCGAGTCTCAAAAAAATACGTTTTCTTTCTATCTTACTCCACTAGAATAAATCAAATTCAAAGTCAGTAGCATAATCAGCCTTAATGTTCCCGCTGCTGGGAAACACGGCTCTTCTCTTCGAGAGGGAGTGTGTAGTCCACGACAATGGAGCAGTGGTGGCCCCAACTTACGAGTAAGTAGGTCACGGGTTCGAACCCAGATAGGCTCTTTACTTTCTGTAAATAATTTCATCAACATTCTTAAAACGGTGATGAAAAACATCGTGAGGAAATCGGCATGTCCTGGAACCAAAAATTCGAAGACATGTGACATCTATCAAAGTCAGTAGGGCTTTAACCTCTAACACATCAAAAACATGTTACTTATTCAAACCTTATTTTATTATCAAGTCACACACGTGTAATATACTATAAAAAGTGTTAGTAAACTGTCTGTTAACGGCACTTTCAACCTAATATAAGCACTAAAAACAGTCATACGTAGGTGCGGTGGTCGCTTGTGGCTTCCGCTTTCGAGGCTTTTATTAGATAGTTTTTCAGGTGCTAGCAAGTTTATAAGGTTCATATTTTAACTGCGATTAACATTTCAGTTGTTTTGTGTTATTTGATTTTTCTTTCTTTTACTGCAGTGAAAAGGGAGGGTAATGTTTTACTGTTGAAACTTTTCCCAACTACGTTGGAGTTGACTACCAGTCAATCCGCATGTAGCTGAACCTGGATACCTGTACTTTATATGGACCCACTGCTTATCTGACCTCCACAACCCAGTCACTTTCTTTTTGGATGGGGAATCATCAAATTAACCCTCCTGCTCAGGGTGGAGCAGAAGGGAGTGTCAGACTCTTACTGACTAAAACCCACCCGTGTGCCTTCCATAGCCCGTTATGTTCCGGGGTAGTGGTAATCCTTTCGGACAATGCCGCTGCCTCGGCAGGCTACGGCCCTCACGGGCCCCCTTACTTAATGCTGACATCTCTTTGAGGCGCGCGTGAAACACGTACGCGCCGTCCGGCACGGGCCTGGTCATGATAAATGATAAATGATTTTATTTCTGTAAGTAAGTTTGTACGAACACTTTTACATGTCAGTCATATTTTTTTAAAACGAGATGAGGTCGGCGTTTCCTATCTGACTACTCTGAGAAGAAAGGCCGAAACAAACTCAGAGGTCACAGTCTCTTTTAAAGTCCAGACATAATCTTGGTCAGATCATGTGGAGACCATGTAGATTGGTGTCTGAAATGGTCTTTTGAGGAAAGAACCACACAGATTGAGTGGTGCCGTCCAGTCAGTTCACGCATTTGTCAGTAATCATGCAGCTCAACTCAAACTTAGGGAGCTCAACGATTCGACGAACAATACCAAAGAAAGGACATTTGGGTAGGTCGTATAAATTACTCAAACTGCCAGACCATGACTAAAACTATCTGAGAAAAAAACAAAGGCAAACTAAAATAACCCACATAGTCTTCACATTCACAGTCATCTATACTTATAATAAATCTGTAGAGAGGTCAATTCTGTACATGAAATATATTTCCAAAATAACTATCAGCGGGTGATTAGTGATCGTTACTGACGCCAAAAATGCAATCAGTAAAATTTTTGTCTGTCTGTCTGTCTGTCTGTATGTTCGTTATAGAAACAAAAACCACTCGACGGATTTCAACGAAACTTAATACAATTGTTTTTCATACTCCTGGGCAGGTTATAGTATACTTTTCATTAGGCTACGATCAATAGGAGCAGAGCAGTGAAGGGAAATGTTGGGAAAACAGGATTCTTTTTAGGTGAAGTAGTAATAGGTTAGTAGTAGGTAAGTTTTGGTTAATTTATGTTCAGTTTTTTTTAATATTAAGGCGCCTCCCCGACCAAAACGCCGCGCAAGCCGTTTTAATGCAGTTTTTTTGGAGCTATTTACTTGTTATTTAAAAGAAATATCAACTAATAAAAAATACATTAAATTACTACATAATCTTGACTCCATAATTGTGCTTTTATTTTTTTTTCTTAATGAATATATCTTTAATAAATCTCCTTACAACGAAGCCCCAGAAATGACAAATAGTGATTGATAACATGCATCTCCTCGTAAATTAAACATTGTTTAATTTTGGTACTAACACTAATGGATAGACAATTTAATAATGAACATTTTGTAGCGATATTTTTTCCAAAAGACCAAAATTTGATTTTATACAGATTTTATTCTAAAATATGGGCGTATTCACTACTGTAACTCATGCGCTCCGTATCGGATTCAGTGTGCCACAGGCTCTCGAGGGTGAAACCCGTGCCGTTTGTCACCGCGTCGCCGTCGGTTAGCGCCCTTGCTCACTTACCGTTACGTCACATTATCAGTAGTGATAATTATTAGTTTACTGAAGGTTGTTTTGGTTATAGTTATTTATTGTGTTATTTACTGCGAAAGGACGCTTTGTGTGTGTATATAAAAACTGTTGAGTTTTGCGAAAGGACGCTTTGTGTGTGTATATAAAAACTGTTGAGTTTTGCGTAAGAACGCTACTGCTGTGTACAAACACTCAAAATGCCAAAGTACAAGAAAGCTGTGCGATTAGGACGTGCAAAAATAGCAAAGATGAACGAAGTTCGGTAAGCTGTCTCGTAGTTATATTTATATACCTATATATTATACATAGTTAAAATGTTACACAGTCAAAATTATTTATCAATCTATTTTTTTTGTAGCTGGGCTAAAACAAAACGAAAAAATAGTTATGACGAAACACCAACAACATCTACACATACTCAACAAAATTACGTAGATGGCGGGTATGTACCTAACTACTATAAACCTACTAAGTATTGGTCTAAGATGTGAGTATGTAAAGTGATAACATCTGATCATTGTCATACTTACCTATAGTATTTTATCAACAAATAAAAATGAATCTTCGTTATCATGCGTGTGCCATAGAGTTATGGACCTACACACATGAACATTCACATTGATTCAATACTTACGTGGTTCAGTGCTAGTCATGTATGAATGATTTTTGTATGTAAATATTTGAAATTTTGTGTACCTACCTATTTTAAAATAAATAATCTTTTTTAGGTTAAAAGATAACCAAAGTGATGCACCTCTAATGGAAATTTCTAATATACAACCGATGGAAATAAGCAATAATGAGTAAGTATTACATATTATAATCCTTTTCTTGGTTACGTAACGTTTACAGGGTAAATTTCCTTTTTAGCAAGCTAAAGTATAATAAAATTTTATTACATGTCATACTAATTTTTAATTGGAGTAGTATGTCATACTAAATTTTAATTGGTGCGGGCGGGAAATAAGTACTTGCAATAAAATTGTAAAAGTATTTGCTAGTCGGGCGCGAGCAAAGCTGGAACACAGAAATACATACTTGCATAGGAAATCGATCCATGTCGTCATATAAATAAGGAGCACAATCGTATTTGCAAAAAAATACTTTGAACTTCCAAATTTTATTTTTACGCAAAAACGATTGTGGTCCTTATTTGTATAGCAACACGGATCAATTTCCTATGCAAGTATTTTCATCTCTGAAAGCCGAAGGCGCGGGGCTCGCGGCGCGGCGGTCGGCGGCGCTAGTTGCGAGTTCGGGGCTGGCTGACCATGCACGAAGTATTCCGAAGCTGCCCGAGTGCGGCGAGATCACGAAACGAAATCTGTGTAGGTACTTCGCGCTCGTGCGAGTCAGTCGAGTCGGGAAAAAGTTGGCATGTACCTATCATAATTATCATCATCATCATCATCAGCCGGAAGACGTCCACTGCTGAATAAAGGCCTCCCCCTTAGACCACCACGCCGAACGACAATCCGCCACTTGCATCCATCCACTGTATCATAATAAGGAACATAATTGCATAAACACAATTGCTTCTTCGTAACTAGCTAATCGCCTCAACTTCTTTTAGACTATTTCGCGCCATTTATTCTCAGTTCTATACAACAATATAATTTATATATACTTTATTCTATACTAGCGACCCGCCCCGGCTTCGCACGGGTGCCATACTGATTGTTGTTTTCGTGGTTTTAAGGGTACTAAGGCTGATAGTGAGGTCAAAATGTAAATCCAAGATGGCGGCTGCAATTTTTCGTCATGGGTGTCGTTTTCATGGTGTTCGAGGGTGCTAAAGCTGACGGTGAGGTCAAAATGAAAATCCAAGATGGCGGCTGCGAAAATTTTCAAATTTTTCGTCATGGGTGTCGTTTTCATGGTGTTCGAGGGTGCTAAAGCTGACGGTGAGGTCAAAATGAAAATCCAAGATGGCGGCTGCAATTTTTCGTCATGGGTGTCGTTTTCATGGTATTCGAGGGTGCTAAAGCCGACAGCGAGGTCAAAATGAAAATCCAAGATGGCGGCTGCGAAAATTTTCAAATTTTTCGTCATGGGTGTCGTTTTCATGGTGTTCGAGGGTGCTAAAGCTGATGGTGAGGTCAAAATGAAAATCCAAGATGGCGGCTGCAATTTTTCGTCATGGGTGTCGTTTTCATGGTATTCGAGGGTGCTAAAGCCGATAGAGAGGTCATAATGAAAATCCAAGATGGCGGCTGCGAAAATTTTCAAATTTATCGTTATGGGTGTTGTTTTTATAGTTTTCGAGGGTGCTAAACCTGATGGTGAGGTTAAAATGAAAATCCAAGATGGCGGCTGCAATTTTTCGTCATGGGTGTCGTTTTCATGGTATTCGAGGGTGCTAAAGCCGATAGAGAGGTCAAAATGAAAATCCAAGATGGCGGCTGCGAAAATTTTCAAATTTATCGTTATGGGTAATGTTTTTATAGTTTTCGAGGGTGCTAAACCTAATGGTGAGGTTAAAATGAAAATCCAAGATGGCGGCTGCAATTTTTCGTCATGGGTGTCGTTTTCATGGTATTCGAGGGTGCTAAAGCCGATAGCGAGGTCAAAATGAAAATCCAAGACGGCGGCTGATAAAATTCTCAAATTTTTCGTCATGGGTGTCGTTTTCATCGCATTCGAGGGTGCTAAAGCCGATAGCGAGGTCAAAATGAAAATCCAAGATGGCGGCTGCGAAAATTTTCAAATTTATCGTTATGGGTGTCGTTTTTATAGTTTTCGAGGGTGCTAAACCTGATGGTGAGGTTAAAATGAAAGTCCAAGATGGCGGCTGCAAGTTTTCGTCATGGGTGTCGTTTTCATGGTATTCGGGGGTGCTAAAGCCGATAGCGAGGTCAAAATTAAAATCCAAGACGGCGGCTGCTAAAATTCTCAAATTTTTCGTCATGGGTGTCGTTTTCATCGCATTCGAGGGTGCTAAAGCCGATAGCGAGGTCAAAATGTAAATCTAAGATGGCGGCTGCGAAAAATAAAAAGAAAATAATTTTTTTAATTATATTCAATTTTTTTTTATGTCTCGTCTTCGAATTTTTGGTTTAGGGACATACTTAGTCGTACTTGGAAGCGTTTAGAATTTTACGAGTATATCTCATCCTTATCACTAATCTCCCGAACCATAAAAATCTGTCATCATTATGCAAAATATTTTTCTTTTGCAGTTTACGAGAGGACTTTACAGGAGACTTGGCGGAAGCTGAAAACACTGGAGTAACCAGTAAACACATTGAAGATGTAAGTTTCTGATACCTTTCACGTGTGTTCTGAACTTCAATGAAAGTTAGAAAGGGTATTCCATTTATATTTGAAAATAGAAAACCTATTCTACTTCAGAAAAAAAAAATCGTGGATTATTCTAGTACGATTGTTTTTTTGGGTACATAATAAAAACTTTTTTTTATTATTTTAGTTTCGAATTTCGTATGAAGAGGAAGCAAAACCTTACGAAAAAATAATAAACAGAAGAATTATTGATGTCAGCCACTTCCTTTCCGAATTAAAACGCATTTCAAACCATGGACCACTTGGATGCAGCTTCACAGAACTTGACCTCGTAGCTGAAACACTAATTGGTCTACAGTCAAAATTTACATTTAAATGTCGGCTTTGCAATCAAAAGTTTGTTATAAATGGTGACAATTGCAGTGACAACTACCTAAATATTAATACGTGCGCTGTCGCAGGTACTATTGCTATAGGTGGGGGGCATGCACAGCTTTCATATTTAACACCAGTGTTCAAGGAGTTTTTCCGGATCTTATGAAACATAGTAAAGTAGTTCCATTGTTCAAATCCGGTGACAGTAAAGAACCCAACAATTATAGGCCTGTGTCGATTCTGCCAGTTCTCAGTAAGGTGTTTGAAAAGTTGATGCTCAATCAAATGTTACGTCACTTTAGATAAAAATTCCATCTTTCATGAACACCAGTACGGTTTCACCAAAGGGCGTTGTACTACTGACGCCGGTGTTACCCTAATAAAGAACATTTTTAACGCCTGAGAAGAAGCACAAGATGCCATTGGAATCTTTTGCGACTTCTCTAAGGCGTTCGATTGCGTAAACCATGAGATACTTCTGATGAAACTAGAGCACTATGGGATTAGAAAAACAGCACTTAATTTGCTAAGATCATACCTGAAAGATAGAAAGGTTAAAGTTCAAGTAAACAGCATAAACTCTGAAAACAATGTTTGGAAACATGCTGATCCTGCTCCATAGGACAATCTAGAGTCTAGACAAAATCAAACTGGTTGCTAATTCAATTTATACATACACATTTTTTTAATACATTGTTTTTTACATTCTGTGACAAATGTAACTCACACACTTTTTAAAATACTAGTAAAATTTTTAAAATACTAGTAAAATTTTACAATCTTTGTAAATATTTGAGCACCATGTATCTATCACATAATTGATTTACCAGTCTGTTATATTTTTAATTCTTTTTACCATTTGTGGTAGACTAAATTTTATTTTAGGTGCATCGTCTTCACATATAATTATATAATGAATGTATACAAAAACTTGTAAAACATTTTAAAAGAGTAACGGTGGAGTTTCTTGCCCATTCTTCTCCACACGAAAAAGGGGCGACTAGAATCAATTCTTTTTTTTTATTTTAATTTTTGACGTTCAAAAGTTCCTTTTAAGTGCCTATTTGAAATAAATGATTTGACTTTGACTTTTGATTTTAGAAAATAGTTAATTTAATAATAATTTATATATTTGTACCTCCTTTAAAATAATAAATGATAATAAAATTAACTTTGTTGTTTATTTATTATTTTTCTACTTTTATCACTGTCTGAACAGATAACTCACCTTCAATCTAAAAAATATACACCGCATAATGTTAATTATAAAGTATCATACACATATATATAAATAAATATTCTTGCCCTACTTTAGCTAAAGTCGACCATTTGAAATACCTAAGAGTCACTATTGACTCCAACCTAAATTTCTGTAAACATATAGATCTACTATCTATATATTTATATAATATATATTATATTTTTGGTGGCGCCATCTTGAATTTTGATTTGACCCCATAATCTTTGTCAGCGTTCTCGAAAACCTTGAAAATGACACCCATAACGAAAAATTTGCAAATTTTTGGAAGCGCCATTTTGTATTTAGATTTTGACCCCATAGTTGTTGTCAACGCCCTCGAAAACTATGAAAACGACACCAACGAGGGTAAAATTTTTTAAATTTATGGTGGCGCCATATTGAATTTTGATTTTGACTCTATAATCTTTGTCAGAGTTCTCGAAAACCTTGAAAATGACACCCATAACGAAAAATTTGCAAATTTTTGGAAGCGCCATTTTGTATTTAGATTTTGACCCCATAGTTGTTGTCAACGCCCTCGAAAACTATGAAAACGACACCAACGAGGGTAAAAATTTTAAAATATATGGTGGTGCCATCTTGAATTTTGATTTTGACTCTATAATCTTTGTCAGAGTTCTCGAAAACCTTGAAAACGACACCCATGATGAAAAATTTGCAAATTTTTGGAAGTGCCATTTTGTATCTTGATTTTGACCCCATAGTCTTTGTCAGTGTCTTCGAAAACCATGAAAACGACACCCATGAGGGTAAAACTTTGAAAATTTATAGTGGCGCCATCTTGAATTTTGATTTTGACCCCATAATCTTTGTCAGTGTCCTCGAAAACCTTGAAAACGACACCCATGACGAAAAATTTGCAAATTTTTGGAAGCGCCATTTTGTATTTTGATTTTGACCCCATAATCTTTGTCAGTGTCCTCGAAAACCATGACTTTGAAAATTTATGGTGGCGCCACCTTGAATTTTGATTTTGACCCCACAATTGTTGTCAGCGCCTCGAAAACCATGAAAACGACACCAATGAGGATAAATTTGCAAATTTTTGGAAGCGCCATCTTGTATTTTGATTTTGACCCCATAATCTTTGTCAGTATCCTCGAAAACCATGAAAACGACACCCATGAGGGTAAAACTTTGAAAATTTATGGTGGCGCCATCTTGAATTTTGATTTTGACCCCATAATCTTTGTCAGTGTCCCCGAAAACCTTGAAAACGACACCCATGACGAAAAATTTGCAAATTTTTGGAAGCGCCATTTTGTATTTTGATTTTGACCCCATAATCTTTATCAGTGTCCTCGAAAACCATGAAAACGACACCCATGAGGGTAAAACTTTAAAAATTTATGGTGGCGCCACCTTGAATTTTGATTTTGACCCCACCATTGTTGTCAGCGCCTCGAAAACCATGAAAACGACACCAATGAGGATAGAAATCTTAAAATTTATGGTGGCGCTATCTTGAGTTTTGATTTTGACCCCATAATCTTTGTCAGCGTTCTCGAAAACCTTGAAAACGACACCCATGACGAAAAATTTGCAAATTTATGGTGGCGCCACCTTGAATTTTGATTTTGACCCCACAATTGTTGTCAGCGCCACGAAAACGATGAAAACGACACCAATGAGGATAAAAATCTTAAAATTTATGGTGGCGCCATCTTGAGTTTTGATTTTGACCCCATAGTCTTTGTCAGCGTTCTCGAAAACTTTGAAAACGACACCCATGACGAAAAATTTGCAAATTTTTGGCGGCGCCATCTTGAATTTGGTTTTGACCCCATAATCGTTGTCAGCAACCTCGAAAACTATGATTTTGACTCCATTTTACTTATCGGCAATTTTTGTTAGGAACGAAGTCTCGTGGAGTCGCAAAACGCTTTTTCGTTCCAAAAATTAGAAAGAATTGGAAAGTAAGTATTCATGAACGTAAGTATAGTCACTGAATTTATGACCAAAATTATTTAGGCGCACCGTTTCTTTCATCCATAGATTTTTTTTATTCAATACCGTCTCTATTTATTCTATGGTCTGTGATTTCTACTAGTCGCAAGTTTATAGTTCGAAAGTTGTTCGCCAGATGGCGCTAGTAATTTTTACGAAGTATTCTAGAGGTGGGGTGCGGCAAAGAGGGAACGAAATGCTCAAGGTTATTTGCTCAGGGTACGGCCTTAAGTAGGTAAAAGCGTAGGTACTTTTATTAATTATAGGTATAGGTATTATTAATTATAGTAGTTATAGGTATTTAGTTTTAAGTGAAGTAGGTTTTATTATATATTATTTTATATATTAGACGTAGTTATATATTTTTAGTTATTCAAGCCCCAAGCGGACGCCGGCGTCCGCCCGCTATTGTCTTGAAAAACGCGTTGAATGAGAAATACGCGTTCTCAAGAATCGGCAGAAGAAAGAGCACATCGGTTAAACTCTATGAGAGTTAGTGCCTCAATTTCCGGAAGTCATTATTCCACGCGGACGAAGTCGCTGGCAAAAGCTAGTTAAAAATAATATAATACTTAATAAAGTAAATATTCATGTCACTGTATATGTAAAATTTATCAATGTCAATATGTATATAAAAATCCAGAAATAGTCTTGGTCAGATCATTTTGAGGACCATGTAGATTGGTGTCTGAAATGGTCTTTTGAGGAAAGAATCACACAGATTGAGCGGATCTGTCCAGTCAGTGATCCCATTTCTCAAAAAAATGTGCAGCTCAACTCAGAACTTGAGGAGCTCAACGATTCGACAAACAATACCAAAGAATGGACATTTAGGTAGGCCGCGTAAATTACTCAAACTGCTAGATCATGAATAAAACTAACTAAGAAGGAAAACATAAAAAAAAGATAGAAAAGACCCACATAGTCCTCACTTTCACGACAATTAAAATAATATTATACTTTACAAAGTAAATATTCACGTCTATAAAGAGAGAAAATAAAATAAATAATAAGCAGAAAAAAACCAAACAAGATTCACTATGTAAATTTATTGAAGCAGCTCAATCCCAAGCATGTTTATCCTCAATATAGTCTTTAACAGAATAAAAGGTTTTCTGGCATAGTTTCCGCTTTATAGAAGATTTGAATTTATTAAGGCTTAGACCTTGAATGTGGCTAGGAGTTTATTATAAAAACGTATACGTGGTCCTGATCGGACGGAGAGTTACCCATTACTCTCCGCCCGCAGGCCCGCGCCTACGGTGGCCGGGAGTCGTCATGCGGCTTCCGACGCCCGGAGCGTCTCCCGCGTCGGCTGGGACGAGAGGTTCTCTCCCTCAACCGTCCCGCCACCTCCTTCGCGAGCATGACTGCTTCGCAGAAGGAGGCATAACACATCTTGGTAAGACGGGTTGTCAGACTTTTGGCTTCTGACTACCCATAACAACTATCAAAGGTCTACAAATGGCAGCCGGAACCAACGACTTAATGTTTTTCTCGGCACTGGCAAATTATTATCAATTATTTTGATAATAATTGCCAGTGAAGTAAAAAAACTGAAGTCACTTTTCATGCCAAAAAGGCTTTCAATGATTTTTACTTTAGTGTAAAAGTGGTCTTAGTCTTGTGGACGTTTTTAGGAATAAAGGTTTAACAATACGTTTTTAATGACTTAAGAGGCTTTTTGTCTAGACAACGATTACTTAATAATTTATTTTTATGTCTTTTGTGGTCTGAGTTTATAAGGGGATATTATTATAAATTGCATATAAAAAAATACTACATACATAGCGTAAATACTGACTGCACAGCAAATAATACTGACTGCACAGCAAATTCGCATTATACTAAACGACGTCAGAGGCACCCCGAGGTTCGGTTTGGTTAGGTTCCTTTAAACCCTGCAGACAGAAATAGGAGCCCCGCCCAGCGGGCCTCCGTCGACCTGACGTAAAAATCGCTGTACGCTGCGAAAATAAATTATAGTGTGTTTAGTGATATTTTGAGTTTTTTTTTTTTTTTTCTTTATTTAGGCAACCAACAGCGATACAAATAGTATTTTACAAAGTATGTAGGTATATTACAGTATTGTATGGCTAATAATAGGTTTCCCTGTATAACTAGGATAATTATGTATAAACATGCGAACGGACTACAGAATAAGAAATATTTAAATACAAAAAGTTCAGAATTAGGTAAATACCTATCTTATACTTAAGTTTACCTTTTATAGAAGAAAAAAAACATAAGAATTTAAGAAAAAAAGTCTGAATAATTAATATGAGATTAGTTGTTCATCAACTGCCTTCGTTTATGATTTTTGTTATTTGTTTTTTGAATGTAGGTTTATTACAGTTAAATATATCCACTTGTGAGAAGTCTGTGTTATAAATTCGAGCAATACGGGTCAATACACAATTTTTGGCGTAATTAGTCGAGTGCCGAGGCACATGTAGCATCGTCGTGTGACGAGTACGCCGTAGAGGAGTGTTAAAAGTTACCTGTGCGACCAACTCGGGGCAGTCCAGTCGTCCATTGAGTATGTCATAAAGCAAACACATATCCATAACTTTGCGCTTTTCATCGAGTGTTAGTAGACCATGTGTACGACAGCTATTTTCATAGGTCATCGGAGGTTGACGGAGGCGATAATTGAGATGGTTAACAAATTTTCTTTGGACCCGTTCTAGTTGGTTCTTATAAATAATATATTGGGGAGACCAAATTGGGCACGCATATTCTAAGACGCTGCGCACGTATGCAAAATACACCGATTTAAGAGCCTCGATGTTTTTAAATACCTGACACGATCTAATAACAAAGACTAAATTTTTATAAGCTTTTGTGCTAACAAGGTCTATGTGATCTGAGAACGTTAATTTACTGTCAAACATTACTCCTAAATCACGAACTATCTTGGCTCTATTAATGACAATTCCATTAAAGTTATATGAGTAAACAACAGGATTTTTTTTACGTGTATAACTAATACATTGACACTTTGACACGTTTACTGTGATCTTGTTTTTTATGTAATAATTATTTAAGTTATTAAGGTCCTCTTGAATAGCCTTACAATCATCCAGTGATCTTATTTTAAAAAATATTTTTTTATCATCAGCGTACATTAAGTGTTCCGAGTGTTTAAAAGAGTCAGTGATGTCAAATAAATATGCGTTGTAAAAGAGAGGCCCCAAATGGGAACCCTGCGGAACACCGCTAGGGATTTCAATAAAGTTAGAACGGTATCCACCCATTACTACAGCTTGTGATCTTTTAAATAAATATGATTGTACCCATCGTAAAAGATCGCCGCGTATACCCAGTCTGTATAACTTGTTGAGGAGAATGACATGATCGACACGATCAAAAGCTTTTTCAAAATCCGTGTAAACCACGTCAACCTGCCCACCGCCATCTGTGTTATCAAGGACAAAATTTGAAAAACTAGCTAAATTCGAAACAGTTGATCGTTTTTTCAAGAAACCGTGCTGTTTGTAAGAAATGCCTCTGAGTATGTACGGATATACGGCATTGTAAATTAATTTTTCGAATACTTTGCCTATTGTATTTAGTATCGAAATTCCCCTATAATTTCCTATTATAATTCGCGAACCCTTTTTATGTATAGGAACGATAAGTGCTTTCTTCCATTCATTTGGGAAAGTGCCTTCTTTTAAAGAGAGGTTAAAAATGAAACTAATTGGAGATGATAAAGACTTAGCACAATTCTTCCAAAATATTGGAGGTATTCCGTCGCAACCAGGACCCTTTTCCACACTTAAAGCATTCAATGACTTCTCCACGGTTAACGACGTAAGCTGTAAATTGGACATGATATCAGTGCAATAATCTTTTTCGTCCTCGTCCGATGATCTGACGAGGCCATAGTCAGAAGGTTCACCAAAAACGTCGTGGAAAAAGTCATTGAAAGCCTCGCAAATTTCCTGTCCTTCCGAATATTTTACGTTGTTGTGAGATAACATTTTAGGATAATTCGAACCTCCTCGCATAGTCTTTATATAGGTCCAAAATTTTTTTGGATTCATTTTCAGACTACGTTCAGTCTTCTGCATGTATTTATTATAACAAGTCTCCTGTACATGTTGTTGTCTATTCCGTAACAGTGCGAATTCGTCATAGTCAAGTAAGTTGCCGAAACGTTTCCAACGCGAGTGTGCCTTGCTCTTTTCTTTAATTATTTTAATTAATGAGCTACTATACCAAACAGGAGCTACTATACCAAACAGGAGTTGAATATTTTGCTGTGCAATCAGTAATTTTGATGGGAATTCGGAATTTTATTGCATAGAAAAAGGATATTTTTAATTTGCGTTTAAATACTACCCGTTTATAAGTGGCCAATTTGATAATAAATAGGTTAGGATAACACTAGGCAGACTTCAGCCTATTTGTCATAGAAAGAAAGAACTAGTAAGAAAGATTAGAACGGACTAAAAGGCACACAACACAACATTTATTATTATACTAAAAGTAAAAAAAAAAAGAAACGTTAAAAAGAAAACAAATAAAAAGTTTAAAGTGCGTTGTGAGAAATTAGAAGGAAAGTGTGCCTTGCGGTTGCGCAGGTTCAGCAAAAATGTAGGATAACTAGTGCCTGGTTTTTATCTTATAGTCATAATCCTACTTCCTACTTCCTACTAATAATATTATAAACGCGAAAGTTTGTGAAGATGGATGGATGGATGTTTGTTACTCTTTCACGCAAAAACTACTGAACGGATTTTGATGTAATTTTACAGTAATATAGCTTATACATCAGAATAACATATAGGATACTTTTTATCCCGATATTCCCACGGGATCGAAACTTACGCGGGTGAAACCGCGGGGTGCAGCTAGTAATTCATAGTTTTACCATCGTACGGTCCCATATCGACTCTATAGGATCATTATATCCACCAATTTACAGGGTAACCGTTATTCCTCTCGATTTTCCCCAAAAATAATAAAAGAGCCATATTTCCCATGAAAGTCGAATGGTCCGCGATCCCTTTGACTATAAATCTTTTATTACAACACTGTAAGAATATTATAAGCTGAATGCCTTCTCCTATATCAAAAATATTCTTCAAAGGAAGTTACAGGTGAGTAGATTCGTGGTCACACCATATTACATTTTCGTAAAAGGGAGGCTTTTTATGAAAGTTTTATTTCGGGAATGTCATCCAAAGAATCCGTCCAAGTGCGAGTTGAACGCACGAAGGTTTTCGTACCATAAAGAAAAAAAACACGTTTCTTTTATGAATATTCGCGTTATATTTTTACTAACTTTATTTTTATTTGAATTATTTTTTGTTAAAGCGGCAATACAAATACACATTCTGTGCCTTACTCCACCTGCCAGCACTGTACCTTGCCGTGTCCCAAATGCGTCAGGGTGTACCCGACTGCGTTATAATAATAAAATTATGGCATTATCTGTAAAGGTATTAAATCGTAAAGGTTTTCAACTTTGTCACTATGGTCATAATGTCTTTTTAACCTTCCAACCAATCCCTTACCCCTTGGTTGACTGGCAGAGAATGCCTGAGAAATTAAGTCAGCCTTTGTACCTTTTTTATGTGCGTGAAGTTTAAATAAATAAGGCAATTACCTGTATGGTAACAACCACAGATATAAATAGACCTAGATAACGCAAGTATCACGATCTGTATGAAAACCAAGCGTGCCATTTTTTTGACTACCTACTATGACGTCACAAGCGCTCTTTCTCCCTCACGCTCACCCAGCCAGCAGTACACGGGACTGAGCGCGAAAGTGGCGGCTTACGATTTTTGAACGTAAGTTGGTGCAATTTTTGGCACACGAAGTAGTTGCTCTTGCATTATCTAGGTGTATATATATCTGCAACTTTTATCTGGTAGACCGTCTACCTATTTTATAGGTATCAATCACGATGAACTTTTGACTTTCACTCTTTGATTGTGTGCCTTTTTACTTTGACATATAATTGATTAAACATTTTCTTTGCTTTGCTGTGGTTTTAATCTTTTACTTCTAATTTGTAGTCTTAATTGCTTTGCATAATGGATAAATTTATAATTATTTGATGTTTACCTATTTATATTTGTAAACCGTTGAGTCAAAATCATATTTTGCCGTGGTTTAATTTAATGTAATATCTTGCATGCCAAGCATGCCATTTTTATCTTTATTAGAATTTACGGTCAGCGAATGAACAAGTCTACGCCTAAAAATATAAGTGCAGAATATAGATTGAAATTGATATGATGAATTACAGATAAAAAAATAAATTTTATATAGGCTGACACAGTGGGCGGTCTTATCACAGAAAGTCAAGTCCGATTCGTTTCTCAATTGCTATAGGAAATTTGCAAGACCATGCTGTTTCGACTTGTCTTACTGTATCTTCTTACTCCTTGGAGGTATCCGTGTGTTTATGTAAATCCTAGAATGTTATTTAAATTTTTGTGACATCAAAAGGATTTTAACAAGTTGTTGTGATTCGGGAAACATGGGAAATGTTTGAGAGAAAACTGAAACTTCCTTCACGATTAACTTAGCTATATAACACATTTGTTATATAGCTAAGTTAATCGTGAAGGAAGTTTTGGGAGTAAACAGGGTTATATGCAATTCCGTTTTATTGGAATCGGGTGGGAATGAAAGACAAAACTTTATTGGCGAGACATCTGTTTTTCTTGTTATGTGAAGGATAATTCATCTGTAGCAATTTATAGTTTTGTAATCCATCATCTTCTGATGGTCCTCCAAGCGACTTTGGCGTCAACTTTTAAGCCAAACAGCGGTTGATTTAATTGGCAATGCTAATATGTTAGGAAAGAAAGAATCTTCATTTGCATTAGAACCAAAACCTCCTAAGGATTTAAGGACTAAATAAAATAATAAGTTTAGGGAGAATTTTTATAGCCTAGGTATGTTACTCGGGCCATTAATAAAAAAATAAAAAAAAATAAAATACATTTATTTCGAGCATCATTAACTTATATATGGAGTACACACAAATACAGACAACATGCCAAGAATAATAAAATAAAATAAAATAAAAAGGATGATGATCTAACGGGCCCTGCTGACGGCAACATGCCTATCACAGCAGTGCCGTATGTATGGGCAGTCCATCGGGTCCGCGATCATCGCCAGTACAGCATTTAATACAAATCTATTGATACCTTATTCATCAAAACTGGTCCAGTCGTTAGGCGGTGGAACACACGTAAATATATTCTTTGTAAAATTTATAGGTATATGAGTGCACATAATAAAGAGTATTCTATTATATTCTTACATACTGACTGCTAATATCATAACCCTTCCGTGATATATTTTAGTGTTGCCGCGGTCGTTTAAAAACGGGAACCGATCTAACCGTGTCAAGAATAGATTATTTCTCAGTTTTCAGTCATCACGACTTCCACAGTATTTAAATATTGCTCGAGCAAGGTCAAAATAAGCTTAATTTAGCCAATTACCATTATTTTGACCTCAATTCGAGCTCGGCGTGAATATGAATTATAATCAAAATCCAACCCTGTTAATATTAGACTATCTTATAACTCCAGATAGCGAGGGATGAATTCATTAAAATAAATAATCGTATTATTCAAATTTGTTTCTCAAGACTATTGGATATCGGCTATCTGTTACTTGGCTATAGACTACCTACTATGTATGATTGAGTTTTGTACACACACAACCAACCATGAGACACACACCGCTCAGTAGTGATCGAGACCGTAATAGATGTTGAGGTGTCTATGGGTCAATTTATCTTTTTAATTTTTGTTTTTTTTCCTTTCACTTTCTTCGATGTTTATTTTTTAAGTACCTACCTGTATTGTGTCTTTTGTTGCACTGAATAAACGTTTTATCTATACAGGGTGTAATTTAAACCCAGTAGTTATCCTGAAGCATTAAGGATAACAGCTGGTATAGAGTCACTATACATAGTTTCAACTCAAAATAAAATACTCTAAGAATTGATACCAAATTTTCGGTTTCATTGGTTTCTTAAATTCAAATCATAACAAACGTGTCACCGCACTACGTAGGTCAATAACTTTTTAAGTTACTTGCCAATATCACGATAAATCTCTTCCGTAACTCTGCGCGCCTAGTACCGTAGCCTACTGCAGCGCAGGCGGTGTTTGTCGGCGCCAACTGACGGAATATTCCGCCGCCGCCGCGCGCGCGCGCAATAAGCCATACGTACTTTACCGTGATGTAAAAATTAATGTGTAATTCTAATTATTGATTTACAGTTTACTCGTTAATATTAAGCCAGAAATTGCACGTAAAAACTGGAATAACAAAACTTACGTATACAATCGTAACAAAGTTTAGGAAGGTACCTAGGTTAACTAGTTTCATCCCTTATTATTACTTTATACCGAGTAAACAGTAAAATCTTAAAGCTTTGCTTAATTTAGTAAATTGACTTACATTTTTAAAGATGGGGTTCGATGTGGTGACCTTGGTATTGTATGCACAAGGCCGCTCACTTGTTCATGGACACACATTACGTAGCATGTCTGGTGTTATTGTCCTGAAAGTGGCCTCAATCCGCACTTTAATTTGTATCACACTGCACTGCGTACACTACACACGCACTATGGGTGCTGACCGTCGTTGCTCAGCACTCGCCATAGGTACCTGATTACCTATGGTTAGAGGCACCAAGCCGATGTACCATCCGAGATCAAACTAAAACATGCTGACGAAGGCATCTATCGACGCTCAGCATCTGGTCTACTCTCAATAAAACGGCGCCGGTACAGTTCTCGGGCAACTCGCAAATTACTGATGCGCATAATTATCATAGGGATAAAAACGAGTGTACTAGACGCAGGACAGATGTCGACTGACGGCGACGAGCAAAGCAATAACAAAAATGAAGCTCCTATTCCCTGCTATCCTGGTACGTAAATATTATTTCGTTAAATTTGATACCTATAGGGTAGCTGTCCCTATTAGTGTCCACTACTGTTAAAAATATTATTCAAGATTATTTTACATACTAATAATAATTTCAACTAAACTCCGTTAAACTTTTTAGTAAATCTAACACAACCGAGCAAACTAATTACGAATTCAAAATTGAAAAATCATTCATTTTTTTTTTTTGGGTGGGAAAATCATCAATGACTCAGCTGCCGCCCTGGGTGGGGCGGAAGGCTGAAGGAAGTGTTAGACTCTTACTGACTAAATACCACCCTGTTCCTTCAGTTGCCCTTGCATTCCGGGTTATCTCGTTAGAATATTCCCGCAATCCCGGAAATTCCCAAAACTCCGGAAAATCATTCATTTCAATCCATTAAAGATCATAATATGGGTTCGCGTTATCTCGTTATAAGTCTGAAATAAAAATTGTATTTACCAGGAGTAATTGAAACTACACGGACTGTAATTGGTTCACGTACCCTAAAACCCAGGTTTACACACACATCGATGTTACATTGTGTGTGTAACGACGTAATCAGGGTTCTGTGAGCAAACGATATTCAATTCGGAAATAACAATTCCTGTTACTCATGCGCTTCTAGTACTTTTATTAATTTCTTTCGACAGTTAGATGCAATTTTGCGACATTTTCTTATTTGAATTATAATAACAAAGACTAAACGTGCTCAAACTAATAAAACCTATGTACCACTCAAACAGCACCGACAGACCGTGAACTCCGATAATTCTTTCGGTTAGTTCTACACACAAAAATTATGAGTGCGTGGTATTATTTTGTAATAAAAAAAAACGATTAACTTGTTGCTAATAATTTACATCTTATTTAGTAAAAAAATAACCTTATTTTAAAAATTATGAACGGAACCCACTGTGATTTTATTTGTACTAGGAGAAGAATAAGTTGCGAAGAGGTGAATTGAAATGATGTTTTGGGTTCAGTTGGACAAAAAAATGGTTTCTAAATCCTTTTCCTATTCTAAGTACTAATGGCAAATAATAATGTTTATTTAAGCAATTAATTGCCGGTAGGATGCAAAGGATGTAAGGATTCGATTTTTATGATCAATTCAATGGTTGTACAAGCTGTCGATTTTTCGAAAAAATCGTTTTAATGCGATCTTCAAGCAAATCGATTCAATAGTAACGTGAATCGAATCTCTTGGATCGTATGTGTAAATAAAGGCTCTTAATAGTTCAAGTTCATATTTGCCCAAAGCATTGTGCTGACAATCATAAACAGCGAATAGGTAGGTTTATCTATTTCAAACAAGATCAATTACATAAGTATGCCGACACTTTTTAACTTGTCCGAAGATTGAAACATATTAGTCATCCATCTGAATTAAAGTCATTGAATTACGCTGGAAAGGTTATCAAATATTATTGACGTACCTACCTGACTGGCAACTGTAAATATGTCACAAAACAGAGGTGTGTTAAATGTTGTTTAAAATTTTTTAATTACGATTTTTGAATGAATTTTTAGAAGATCGATGTAAGAAGAGCACGGGATTCGACCTGTGAATCGAATGAAAAATCGAATTAAAGCAAAAAATCGTTCATCTTTATGGCCACCAAAATAAAAGGTTAGAAATAATGTTAGGAAATTTACAGGAATATTGTTTTTGAATTAGGTATTTACTGTATTGTAGGTATGATGGAAAGGTGGATAGCGGGTGGAAGATTACTACGAGGTAGATAATAATTATCTACAAAGTAATCTTCTACAAAAGGACAACCACGTAAAAAACCAACAAGTGTGTAAATGATACGTGACAATTCAAGCAGGTATCTAAATATTTCGTTAACTTTTGATACCTAGACCAATTAATTGTATTGTAGGTAGCTAGTTCACAAACATAATCAAAGTTTTGGAAAAGTCAGTAATAATATTTTGTGAATAAAAAATAAACATGCGGAACCGTTTATTCAGAAATACCAGGAGTAGGAGGTTTATCTTTACTTACAAATAGTTCGTTGACACCGATCAGCTGTTTTAGTGCTAGTGATGTGTTTATTTCAATTTGAAAAGTTCGGTTTCTGGTATCAATGTATTAAAAAATCTCATAACTTCCGAACATGTAGCGATAGGATTAAAAAACCCTTCCTATATCGTTTGATATCATCCAAAGAAGGCGTGCCCTTTGTATGTATATACCTTTTCCGTTACAGATTGTATATCTACATACACCCTTGTTTATACAGACACCCTCACACACACACATACACATATTACTTTTACAAACAATATCGTCTTTTACATATGAAAAATGAAAATTTTCGTTCCTCATTTTATTTGTATTAGTGACTCGTTTCCAAGTCTCACCAAAACATCCCAATATTTTCTGAATCAGTTTTGCGAGAAAAATAAATACTTACATAAACAGACTTCTTATTCACTAGGAAGTGGTGAAGGTCGGGCGTGGGGAATATCTTGTAATTTTGACATTTAAAAAGAGCTGATTCTCAGCCTAATTTGATTAAATTACTTTTGATTTTCTATTTATTTTACTTTTAATCAGCATAACCATCTAAGGTGGCAACACTGCCAGCCTTTTAAGGCACTTTTCCATCTGATGAATTTTGCGTAGCGATGCGGACGAATTTTTTGATGCTCAATAAGCTTTTCCCTGTTTTTCCTCTTTATATACCTACTTGTATATAATATACATATTTTTAGTACTATAATTATTGTATATTGTATGTTATATTTCTCTGAGCAAAGGGGTGAGAGGTAAGAAAATCTATTTTCAAATAATACAACTTTAACGAAATATACAACTTCCCAAACTAAGGCATGAATTTCTTATTAGTAGCATCAAAATAATTGCCTTTATCGTGGATATTTAAAGTAGGTACAAAGCAGGAAGTGGTCGCGCGAGGCTATAAATCTGAACAAAAATATTGCTTCCCACAATTGAAAATTGTTGGAAAATTTATTAATTCAATGGCAAATGAAATTCCGGGTTCTGCTTCCACTTGTTTTAAATCCAAGTGCTTATAGGTGCGGAAATAATAAATTGTACGGTGTGATGAAAAATATCATCAATTTTGAGGAAGCACTGCTGAAGTAATGCTGAGATTTTTATTGATACGGGTTGATTAAAAATAAAAAATAAAAAAATCTTTATTGATACAAAAACCTTTGATTCATACAATGGTGGTCGATTTTTTTATTTTTATTTAATACTTCAAGCACACAAACTTAAAGAGGCGGACTTAATAACATAGACATTTGCTACCAGTCAACCTCTGGGTGATACAGTAATAGATGCAATAGCTGTGACAATGACTTCGAAGTTCGAGATACGCGAGAATACTTTCTATATTTCTATATTCGATACCTTCCTGAAGAACTATAGAACCATATCACTTTTAAGCCACGTATACAAGCTGTTCTTGCTTGAAGGTCATCGCTAACCGTCTTGCCAGGAGACCTGACGCCCCCAGCTTGATGGACCGACGACCTTTGAAAAGTGGCTGGGACAAGCTGGATGCGGAAGGCGGGCGACAGGATGTTATTGTGCAGCCTGAGCCTACAGCCTGGGCTTATGTCCAACAGTGGACTGCGAATAGGTTCACATAAGAAGTAGACAAGATCTCTATATCTTATAGGGGATTCGGCCCATATAGTAAGTATCTCTTTATCCAAAGTAATGGCTAGTTGGTAGTTCTTTATAGGTAAACACAAAGTCTAAATAATTTATTTGCCAGAGACACGGTAAATGGCACGGTCTTCAAAGGGCTCCGAAGATTAATTTTAAATTAAGTATTATTTTAATAACACAAATGATTTTTCCCTTTTTTCATAGAAGTTAATTGAACCAAAAAATCACACAATTATCGTACATACAACGTTTGACCAAACTTTCGAAAAATTGTGTGTGTTCAGACCTCGCTTCAAGCTGAATGAGCTTTGAAAATAAATGATTGTTAATTTCCGCTTGCGATTTTGTTATGAAATAAGAACAGAGGTAGGTGCATTCATCCCACGCCTGAGGATAGATTGCCGATAGTAACTCCTCCACAGGAAGTTGTGATCTTTGGCAAGAATTACTTAAAACTCCTGATTTCTTTCTTGAACCATCGGAAAACCTTAAGGTGTCCTTTTCGATTTTTCTATACAAATTTCGGGAGAATATTACTCCACTGTTTGACATTGTGCATCCAAAGTTAAACATGATATCGCTTTAACTTATTATTAATTGTGTCTGTACGGAAACAGAATAGTAAAATAAATAGCCATTAAAAAGTTATGAGTCAACAAAGATTAGTCTTTCTTGGTATTTTTAACGCAACTTTAGGTGTAAATAAGTAATAAAAGATCTGTAAAATCTTCAAAACCAAGTTTGTACCGACAAAGCTCAGTTATCTAAGAGATCAATAAACTTTATTTGTAATTGATTTATGCAGTGGTTTTTTCATAAAACTCGATTTTCCGACGTACTGTTCGAATTTTTTTACACGCCTATCAGTTCGGAACGGTGTTTCTGTGCGTGAGAACTAGACGATTTTCGTGTAGACTAGTATCTAACTGCTCAACACTGTTACTAGCGCTGTCGGACACGAAGCCAGACGAGACAGCGTGCTTTTTGGCCATGACTACCAGTGAGTTCGAGCTCGTGACTAGTTTACTCTTAAATAGACTTCGTACCCAAGTAGGCCCCAGTAAGACAACCTCCACAAATGGGGGTTCATGGACGGCTCCGGTGTGTACGCGGCGTCTCTCCGCAGACGATGGCTCACCTCCCATCTTGCACCGCATACCCTATCACCTGCACGTGAGGACCTTATGGCTGCTTCAGCGAATGGTATTAGCGATGCTGAGTTCCTTTTATTTTTGCCAATCCACGAAGACGCGCCCCACTCTTCTTCCGAATCGTTAGTGGTTATCGCTAGTAAATTCCACTAGTGTTTTAGTTTTTTTCGATACACACTAATTACCCACTAATATTAATTAGTGTGTATCAACAAAACTAAAACACTATCGGAATGTTGCAGACTTGTGCTATAAGCATTAGGAAAAAGATCGGGGCGCGTCTTCGTGGATTGCACTATCTATAGCTGACTAGAGATACCTACACAAAGTCTAGCTAGACTATTCATTATTTTGACCACCTCCTTGGTGCTCTTAGATAAGTACTACTGCAGAGCACGAGATTCTGGGTTCAACTCCTAGATCTGGCAAAGGGTTTTTGGGTTTGTAGCCGGTTGATGGCAAAAGGCTCCCCCCTTTTAAATGGAACTTAATCATACCTGACGAAATTTAGGTGTAGGTGTACCTTTGCTGAACCTTTCGAAAAAAACAGATGATGTTAATTGTTTCAAGATTTTTTTTTTCGTTAGCTTGTATTCTGTCTGAGGGACCGTGGCTAAATAATAAAAGTCGCACTGGTCGATCGACCAGGTTAAGCTACGTTTGCCGCGGTTGGTCTGTGGATTGGTGACCATCTTTACAACCCCCCCGTGCTTCGGAAAACACGGTAAGCCGGTGGTTCCGGCTGTCATTTGTGGATCTTTGACAATTATTTCGGGTAGTCAGATGCCCGAAAGTCTGACAACCAGTCTTACCTAGGGATATCGTATTACCCAGTTACTGGGTTGTGGAGGTCAGATAGGCAGTCGCTCCATGTAAAATACTGGTATTCAGCTGCATCCGGTTAGACTAAAAAGCCGACCTCAACTTGGTTGGGAAAAGGCTAGGCAGATGATGATGAGCTTGTATTTTGTCCCACTGCTGTACAAAAGTCTCCCCTTTTTCCATCCAAATCTCCCTGTCTTGTGCGATCTCTGGCCTAGAAAGCTGGCGAAATTAGAAGCACATAAAATATTTTAACTGTAACTTACAAATACCAAAAGGGCTTACCTACCGATGAGTTGCAGTAGCAATATAAAGATATTCTATTTGGTCGCAACGATCGTAAGTGCGGCTACCTAGTGTGAGGTTTCGGATTCAATTTCCAAACATGGTACAGAAACGCAAAAACCTTGTTGTTATCACAAAGGCTTGTTTCCATGATGAATTAAAATGAAATTAATGATGTTCATAATTAGGTATTTTATGATACTTTTATACGAAAATTTGTTGGTCAATATTTTGAAACTAGATAGCTCATTTCCTAGCTGACTCATCTTTGAGAAGAAATGCCGAAACAACTCTTTTTAAAGTCCAAACATTATATTATTAAGTTTTTTTGTGAGTCTAACAATACAGGGCCATTGTTTTATACTTTGTAATAATTATCAACATTATTATGAGTACTTTATTGTTGTAAATTAAAATAATAGGTAAGCAAATAATAACGAATACCTAATTAATTATTAAAAATAACAAAATTAAATCCTAACTTAACTAAAACTATACACAAACTAAAATATAGCGTCTAAAAATTCATCCGCATCGCTGTCGACTGGTAATGTACCCAAGAGACTGGTGGCATTACCACGTTGTATGGTAATGCTTAGCCTGTGGCCAAGGTAAAAGCCAGCCCTTGGGTCACGGGAAGTGTCAACAAGCCGTTTCGAAATTTCCCTAAAAAGCACACTCGGACCCCACGGCCTGAGAGCATCATTATTATTACTGAACCTTGTTTATTATTACAATGTCAAAAGCACACACATCCTGCACATCGATACGGGTATGTCACATAAATTGTAGCAAACTGTTCAATATAAACGCCCTTTATTGAGTGAAACGGGTTACATAATATTTATTCAACTCAATACGTCACTGCGAGTATTTGTGTACAAACAATTATTTTAGCATGCCGTGCATAAAGAGCTATAACATCGTGTATCGGAAATATGTCTGTACCACTATAATATGCACACATGTGTTTCCATATCAGTTTGAATGCCGTTATTATAGAAACAATCAAAAAGCCATTCTGTCTCGCTCGAGTGGGTCCACGTACATACGAAGGGTTAAATATGATACAGACCATCAAACTGAACAACTTTCTCTATGGAACCAATATTGTAACCGCGAAAAAGTAATCGGCTGTCCCATACATTTGGGTCGAATAGTTATTGAAGTTTTGTATGCACGCTTAAATATGACTACACCTTTTTGATACTGCAACAAATTATCTGTTAATTAACAAAAGTTTAAAATCTCCTGAAAAATAGGGATATTATTACTTATTGTCACTCACTGATCGTTGTTTTAAATTATTCGGACTTTTGGCGTTATAAGTATCCACCTAAAGTGAATACTTTGTGTTAAATTCACAAAAGCTTCAAATCAGAATCATAATTGCCTGTTTTGTTTAGGAAAAAACCTCTCCCCATTGTTAAAGTAGGTGTAAAATTAAGAATAACAGTAAACACAAATAATTTAGATTTTAAACCCTGTAAAAGTTAAAACGACACTTTACAAACAACTCGTCACTCCACCAAAAGCCAAATTAAATTTTACATCTCATTTCAATTTGCATATAAACTGCCGTAAATTCGAAAACGTCATATAAGTCTGATATAACTGTCATATGAAACGTCATATTAATGCGATGGTAAGCGGGTAATGGCGGCCGAGTCCGTCCTTTGACGTACATTACCATAATCTGTCAAGGAGATGAAGTGCCGCATATATTTAGAGGTCTGTGTGCTTCAAGATTCTGGGTTTAATTGGATGTGTAATTAGATTAGGTGTGGAATACGTTGAATGGGAATACAATGTAAACACAATGTAAATGCTGGCACTTTCATCGAGATTGCTTCAGTCTTTAAAAGTTTGTATGGATGTATGCTTCGGCTTCTGTTGCTTTTTGGTCTTATTGTGGTTCGATATCTCGACGTATGTTCACTGATATGGGCAACTAGGCATTTAGTAACAAAAAAAAATGTTAAATCACGTCTGAATTCATCAAAAAGATAGGTATGCTTAAGACCCTTGTAATGAGTGGCGACCGGTTTGCAATTTTGTGTAACTTGCCAGATATCTATAACCTTACTTTTTCGACATAAATAAAAAAATCTAAATACTATTCACTTCACTAGACAGTAGAAAGTGGTCCAAAGTCTTGAATCTTATTCTATACATCAAATCTTCTAACATAAATCGTCGCATTATGATTCTAAACACAGATTTTCTGATCCGTGATTCCTACTTCGAATATCATTTGAAAACCAGCCAAGTTCGGTAATACGCGGCTTTGCACAGTTTAATGCAGAAAGTTTCTGATGAAATTTAATTTAATTTGCTCAAGTAAAATCGCTCCGGTTTTAAGTGTCGTGCAGCACAAAATTATGACTGTTAATAGTCTGTTTTTGGTGTTCAACGGAGCTAATTTAGAATGTTGTTGCAGAGGGAAATAAAATTACGAATTCAGCAAGAAGATTATTTAAGGATCGTTGCAAGTGGCGTTTTATAGTTTCTGGGGAAAAAGCGTGAGAGCGTGGGTGCGTGAAGCGTGAGTGTGCGTGTGACTTTATGTTAGTATATCGTTTTCATTTACAAAATCATAATAAATATTTTATTTCACATAAACCTACATGGGCACTTATGAAACGTCAGAAGCTAGGTGCGCGGTTCCAATTAGTCGTTTCCTATGGAGAAAAGCCGGCACTAAACTCCACGGTTACCCTTTTAAAAATAATTGGCTTTTACAATGCTTTCAAATTACAGTAGGTATGGGAGGACAGCGTAGGCCTGTCAACAAGTACCAGGTACTTGATAAAATAAAAAATGGTCTATAGATCTAAAGTCTGCAAGGCCTACAAAGTCCTCACATTTACAAAATATAAAATAATCTATCAGAAGCATAAATACAATACAAAAACCTATTAAGACCAAGTGATATGATTGCCATTACAACCATTAAAAACAAATTACAGAACTTCATAGTCGTTGTTGATCAAATTAAGGATTCCATTAACAGGTTCCGGCACGGTAAACGAGACAGAGTAGAAGTTTTATAATTATGAAGGCTATACCCGTATAGTGGCCCTTGAAAGTGTTAAACATGATCATTATCTAATAGCATTAAAAACAAGGTGAAATAAGCAAAAAATAGTTTGTATTTACAAACCTTTACAGTCGCTTTTGATTTAAATAAGGGTGCTATTTAACGTAATTAGGCGCGCGCTAAAAAAATGTCATCAATGTATTCATTATAATACGTTAGAGTCCGTTCATATGGCGACGATCAGTACGATATTTAACTGTATAAGTTTGGGATCACATGGCAGTTTCATACTGCATTTTGTTTTTAACTGTTTGAACATCGGGATGTTGAAGTGTGATCCCAACTTTTTACCGAAAAAAATCGTACTGATCATATCTGTGTGAACGGGGTTTTAAGCGCTTGTTGCGGATTTAACCTTTTAGTCGCCCGACTTCATATCAGAGGGGCAATTCTCGTAATTTTTAAGAACGTTCTCAGTCTGATCTCAGTCTCAATCTGTCAAAAATACTTCAAATTTCCCTACCTTTTGACAGGTTTTTGAAATTTGTTTGTCACCTAGATGAGACTGCGACTAGATTTTGAATGTTTCAAATTACGGGAATTGGCCTACTGTTGTCGTGCCCCCAGCGCCCGGCAGAGTGTTTTGAATTTTTTTTTCAAATTACCTGATCGAATACAGCGTAATTAATAAAAAATCAGAGTAAACGAACTGTGGTATTTGGTCGTAATTAGACGACCCTGGTGAAGTGGACACGAAAATTTTTGTCGGATTAATCCGACGTAAGCGGTTAAAGGATCAATTATGTAATCGTAAACTCTTGTCACACATGTAGGTGCCGTATGAAGGTAGGAAAACATCCCACGGGGTGGTATCGAAATACCCAACCGACACCCAATGCGATTGAGACGCTCCTTACCAAACCGTGTCCCATATGTTGCAATGTCCCAAGACAGTGTTCATACACCTGCACTTCTGAGAACCCAAAAAACGCCACTATCGTGACTGGTGTGGCCACCATCTACTTACTATATAAAATATTTTTACTTTTGGCATAGACTCGAAAACAAGAACAACTAAATTCTTTCACTGAATTTTATTAAGTTCAAAATCACTATAGTCCGACTTTTAATTAGCTGCAGTAAAATGACACTTCTTACTGTCATTTCGTTAAAAAATGTTGCCACACTATCTCTACTAGTGATGTGATTAAAACGCAGTGAAATATCGTTTTAATCGTATTAATTTTAGATATTCGAAATTGCCCAATTTTGATTCAACCGTAAACAATCAAATATTCTTTGTATTGATCGGATAAAAATATATGTTATAGTTTAAAATCAGCGTAAATACATAGTCTACCAAAGATAATTTTGTTCAATTATTACTCTAAAAGTCCTAAATACTATATCAATCTAAGAAATCATTTTTTTAAATAAAATAAAGTTTTAATTAGGAATAAAATAACGTTTACTATACAGGATTATTTGCAAAACACCAAAAACCTCAAAAATAAGAATATTTAAAAGTTAGGTTTGTGATTAGAATTAATGCTTTTTATAAATCCAATCCGATCACTGATGTGATGACAAAACAGTAATAATTATTCATTGCTCAATGTTTCTGTTGTAAACTTATTTTAACATGGATCGATTTTGAACTGGCTGTTACTTGAATTAATCGATTATTTTGTCACATCACTATTTAAATTTCGTTAAAAAGTCACATAAGCTGTCATTTTACTGCAGCTAATTAAAAGTCCGACTATAGGTATATATTTTATCTACTAATAGATTCTATTTTTCTTTATCAGAGGGACCAGTGGCATTGACATCGATCTCCGAAGAGTGGACATCGACCAGTGCCCGATGAGATCTGGCTCAACACAGCTGAACATCTTCGCAGGAACGGACAAGTGCAAGAAGAAGACCACTGAAGTGAGTTCCATTTGATTTTTTGAGGAAATCTGGTCAGCTGCCATATCGAAATTGGTTTATATGGATAAAATTGTTTAGAGGACGTCAAAGAGAAAATCTCGAAAAGCAATTTATTTCATGAGACGCGATGTACATTGTGATTCCTTGAATTCGAATTTTGTCAAAGCTTTTTGTATCAATTACTTTCCGAAAATGACGAATTCATGTACCGTTTTAAGTGGACCTTTTTCATAGAATTCTTAACATTAATAAATTCGTCGAGCTTTCATGCTTTCAAACAATATTCTAAAGACAATGAAATTTATCTCGAACACTTTAGTGACTCCTTTAAATCCCTAACTACCGCTTTTGAGAAGAGATCTTCAAAGGTACTAAAGTTATGTCTCTTCTATTTTAATATCTTCTCGTGTTTTTAACAAATTAAAAAAAAAAAATCTAATATATCACTAAAGGCGGCGAAAGTAAACTCAAACCTTATAAAAAGACCGACCAAGTGCGAGTCGGACTCGCAAACGAAGGGTTCCGTACAATATTTAACTCTAAATATTATTGTAATACATAGATATTTGTACGCCGTCAAGGTAAAACATGACTGTGATCCTTTCAGCAATGTACTTAACATCTTGCATGCTTTGTGTGTGCATACTCATGTTTTTGACAAATAAATGAACAACTGAACTGAACTGGAAAAAAACACGGTTCTTGTATGGAAACCTTCATTCATTTCTAATTTTTTTTATGCGTGGGTGCTCCAGTTCCTTAGGTATCTTCTGGGCACGCTCGTTCCATCATAGACCTCATCCATCGCTTTCCATCAGGCATGCTCGAGGTAAGAGCGGGCACAATCAGAAAAAAAAATGCTGTGCTAATGGAAATATAGATACACATTCCGTGAAAATTTCAACTGTCTACGGTTCAGGAGATATAACCCGCTGACAGACAGACAGGCGGACAGCGGAGGTTTAGTAATTCCGGGTTCTGTAGGCCTTTTGTAGGTCTTTGGGTACGGAACCCTAAAAATAGAGACAGTTGGTAGCTCCCGTGGGAAGTATCTTTGGCTCTCTACTTTTGTATTGAAATATTCCATTATATTTTTTGAGCTTTTAGTTCTAAAAACTTTATTCTTTATTTACCAAAAATACGAGTTGTGGCCAGTTTTATGTAGGCACTTACCTAAAGTTTTGATCTAGAATTCTAGACTAACCATATGAAGTTAGGGCTGCGCATCTGTGCTTTAATTAAAACCTAAACACAAATTCTGTGTACCCGTTAATTACATTAACCCAAGCCTATATAAAGGGTTCTTTTAGAGGGTTAGTCTAACAAGACCTGAAACAATTTTAACAAAATCGTCCAAGTTGAGGGTCGAGACCGCTTTGCAAAAGCATAGTTACCTGAGATTTATGGCTCAAATGGCCCAAAAGTTTCAATCATTTTGGGTCTTGTCAACTGTTTCTATAGAACATTTTGGAGAAACATACTCAATTGATTGTAAAGTTGTTTGGAATACTTGTTGCGGTAGTTCTAACAACATTGTTAGTAGCTGTTTTCTTTTATTGAGGGTACCAATAATTATCACTACATGTTATAAAACAAAATTGCCCCGACGCGTCTGTCTGTCTGAACCACAGACACACCTACATAACGCAAAAGCAACTACTTCGCGTGCCAAAAATCGCACGAACTTACGTGCTACAATCGTAAGTCACCACTTTCGTGCTCAGTCCTGTGTACTGCTGGCTGGGTGAGCGCGAGTGAGAAAGAGTGCTTGTGACGTCATAGTAGGTATTCAAAAAGATGGCACGCTTGGTTTTCATATAGATCGTGATACTTGCGTTATCTAGGTTTATTTATATCTGTGGTCTGAACGCAAAAACTCCTGAACGGATTTTCATACGAATTATATACATCACCAATGGACGGAGTGATGCATGAGGAAGGTTTAGATGTATAATTAATTGAGGTTTTGTGTTAATTAGCTGAAATATGACGATAATTGTTGAATATGTCGGAAAAAATCAAGCCGCCTGGGAGCTTAAATGGCGTGCGCCGCGTAAACATTGGATGAAATTTGGCAGACAGAGAGTTTACCTGGATTAACACAAGAGGCACTTTAAATCCCGGTAATTCATTCCTATAATCCCGTGTGATACTGACCGTTATCAAAGCGGGCAAAGCGGCGGGCAAAACGGAGTAATCTATCAGTAATACTTCTTCAGTCAGGTATTTTGGAAGAAAAGTATCCCTTATTCGTAACTGAACAGTGATAGCTTTAGAACTTCGTAGTGCAGTCTCAAATAATTCTTAACATCAAACACCCACTAAGAGGAGAGGATTATGTTAAGACGATGAACAGCCATGTTCCCCTTGTATGGAAATATTAAAAAAAAACTATCCTTAAAGCGACGCCGATCGCGCAGTGGCGCCCTCATAGTTTGTTTGGTTATTTCTTTTATTTTAGAATCTAAAACTACCGTTTGTAATAATATTAACGTATAATCTTGTGGAGCGCAACATGACGTGCTTATTTTCTGCATTTTCATTCTAAAATATAAGAAACTGGCGGCCTGTCCCGGCTTCGCACGGGTGGACATTTATTTTTTAAACATTTTATTTTTTTCTTGCAATTAAAATAGCTTATATTAATCAGTAATAATGTAGCATTCAAATGGTGAAAGAATTTTTAAAATAGGTCCAGTACTTTTTGAGCCAATTCGTTACAAACATACATACAAATCTTTCCTCTTTATAATATTAGTATAGATAACCAAACAAATGATAAGGGCTCCACTGCGCGGTCGGCGTCGTCTTAATAATGCCACAAGCTTAGTAATTGCCCGTCTATTGCTAGTCCCACAGCTGAACCATTCTATGCATCAAACAGTGGAGCCAAAGATAGATTGTCTTAAAGGTCTTTGCTATTTTAAGCTATGTCAGCAGCGACGTTTCTAAAGCCCCATTTACACGAAACCCCGTTTGAGTGCCCCGTTGGTCTCGTGGTCGCAAGCGCGACTGCTGAGCATGGGGTCCTGGGTTTGATTCCCGGGTCGGGCAAACTGTTATTGAGTTATTCCATTAGGAATTTCTCAGTAAAAGCCCGGAGTTTGGAAGTTGGTGGTGTGATACCCCCGTGCCTCGGAAAGCACGATAAGCCGTTGGTCCTGCGTCTGATCTCTTTCCATCGTGTCGGATTGCCGTCCCATCGGACTATGAGAGTGAGGGAACAGAGAGTGCACCTGTGTCTGCGCGCACACTTGTGCACTATAATATCTCCTGCGTACCTGGCTAATCTCCGTTGAGATTGGCCACCGTGACCGAAATCGGTCGGGGAGGCTATTATTATTACACGAACCAAGTTTCTTGGCTGCATATTATAAAGCTGAAGCAACCTTGCGCTGTCCAAACACTGGAAAGTGCGAATTTTATTGTTGCTTCGTCTTATGGTATACCATAGACAATTAAATCAACCTTGTAATTCAGCAGTAAAGGGAGCAATGATGGCCCCGTGGGAACGGCTGCGACTTACGAGTCGGGTCGTAGGTTTGGACACAGCCAAGCGTTTTACACTGTGTAAATTAGAGAGAGGCCTTAGTCCCAGCAGTTAAAGGCTGATGCTATGTAAATCAGACTTTCCCTCTAAGGAATTGAAAATACAAATGTGTAAAAGAAAAATACTTGTTCGATCGTGTGCCAATCTTCATGACATTCAATAAGGCATTTGATGATCCCATGTAACTTCGGTAATTTATTCCAAATGTGACAGATAACAGTACCTTTTCTCCCTTCGAGAGCATTTCAATTTTATTATTCATACTGTGGATAAACTTGATACATTTTCTTCGCCTTTTTTGGAAATTGGAAATTGTAATCATACCTAATAAATCATAGCTTGGTATATTTTCATACAATATTATAGAGGTGGAGGCAATAATGGAGTCAGATGTTTATGTTGATAGATTGAAATCCTGGACGATCGGTTTTTTATCACGAAAGTGAAGGCAAAATAGGGACTTAGTTTTGCATTAGCATAATCAGTAAGTACCTATATAATGTTCCCACGAAACTGGCCTCTTTGAGAGGAAGTGGGCTATATTCAACCACACAGGCCCAGTGCGGGTTGGTAGACGTCACATGACTTTGATTTTTGGTTCTAAGACATGTCGGTTTGTTTGCAATGTTTTGCTTCACCGTTTTAGTGTCTAAACACACTATGCCGAAGTTACGCGACCGAAGTTCAGCACAATTACGCCTACAGTGCTATTCGAATTACTGACGACACACTATGCCAAAATTACGTCGCGTCATAGCGTACAGCCTAACTTCGGTCGGGCGTAAGTTCAGCGGCAACTTATTCTGTGACCACACATTATACGCGACCGAAGTTCGGTTCGTTTGCTACGAAGATCCGGGGGCGGGGAGCAGCGGGGAGTTGCGGAACTGAATTTCTGCCGCGTAAGTTCGGCAATTATGGTGTGTCATAACAGTCGAATACGTCGGAACGTAAAATTAGCCGCCGAACTTCAGTCGCATAATTTTGGCATAGTATGTTTAGACATTTAAAAGCAGTGGTGATGAAATTATATTTACATAAAGTAGAGCGCCTATCTAGGTTCGAACCCACGACAAAAAGAAGAAGAAGAAGAAGGAGAAGAAGGCGAAGGAGGAGGAGAAGGCGGGGCGGGGCGTTATCATTGGGTTACTAATGCGCTTTTATCTCTTTGTATGATTATCACTTATCTACGTATGACAAAGAATCGAGAGAGAATCATAATATGTCTATGTGATCGCGTTGTTCTGCTAAACTACAAAAGGGAATTTGATGCGGTTTTCAAAATCATTTATTAAAACTACAAATGGTGTATGTTTATAATACACTAGCTAACCCCGCAAACGTCGTTTTGCAAAAAAAAAATAGATATCAGCCGATTTTCAGACTCACAAAATTTCATACAAATCGGTCCAGCCGTTTCGGAAGAGTATGGTAACTAATACTGTGACACGAGAATTTTATATATTAGAAGATTAATATTTAACTGAGATATAATAATAAATAAATCTTAATTTTTTGTGGAGTCCTGAATAAAGTCCTTCAGACCGTATTTCGGCCATGACGCGGGAGATATTATAATGCTCAAGCGTGCGCACAGACACGGGTGCACTCCCTCTTCCCTTACTCTCATAGTCCGATGGGACCGCAATCCGATACGACTGTAGAGAAATCAGGCGCAGGACCAACGGCTTTACGTGCTTTCTGGGGCACGGGGGTATCACACCACCAACTTCAAAACTTGGGCTCTTACGAAATTCCTGATGGAAAAACTCAATAACACATTGCCCGACCCGGGAATTGAACCCTTGACCCCACGCTCAGAAATCGCGCGTGCGACCATGAGACCAACCACGGGGCAGTTAAGTTAACCGTACGAAGCAGCAGCGGCGACGTTTAGAATAAACTATCAAACCTTTTCGCTTACACCCAACTATCTAAACATAACTTAGGTAAAGAAAGAAAGAAAAATGCGTTTATTGGCATTACAGCAAAATAAATACACCTTAAAACTATAAAAACAGAAAACAAAGATAATAATGCCGAAAGGGCCTCACCTCACCATATTGTCAGATGAAAACACAAGATGTGCCACCTGACGCTGATTTTCAGCTGCAACCCACGCTTACCATACGCTGGAATAACAAACACATAGATCCGAGGTAGGTGTCCGTTAAAATAAATGAAGAGAATAAATAAAACGTGATAATATGAAAAGCTAATACAAAATTAAATAATATATCTATGTCTCACCCTAAAGTAACAGAACAAAAAATCCCAAACTAGAGGTAAGAAGGTTTTCTAGTTTATATCTTGGCTAAAGACAAGCCCCTTATACAGCAATTTCCGAATCAAAATATCAGCACAAATTCTCAATGTTTCCAAAAGATAACTCAAATATGTACCTTTAACTTTGAGGCCTTACGTTTGTTAGTATTTAGGATACAGGGAGGTCGGCATTGAATCATTCTTTTATCTTTTAATAGAGGTTTTTGCTTGTTTAGGCCCGTAGCCCTAGTACGCACGCGCGATATCAAAATAACGTTGAACGATTTTTTAATCGAAATCTAAACAATAAGCTTGTCGACTGAAAAAATCGAATTAGTCCGTAAGTTAGATTATCAAAAAATATTTGACCCGTATTTTTTCTTTTGTTACGTAAACCAAAATTGACGAAGATACGACGCTTTTAAATTCTCAATACGTCACATCTTGGTATAATTTTTAGTGCGTTCTACGGCACGAGCCCCCACTCCCGAGTTTTGATGCGTTTTATCTTTGTCAATATTCATTGATTTACAAAAATAAAAAATACGTGTCCATTATTTTCCAATACTCTAACTGACGGACTAAATAGATTTTCAATTTGTTGCTGGTAGAAACTAGCCTATTCTATAGCATTTTGGTTTAAGTTTTTGCGACAAGCATAATAAGTATCACCCATAGAAAAAATAAATAAATAAATTGAAACAGTGATGCGTACGAGTACTTCCACGCCCAGAGACCAAAAAACAACAGGATTTATTGATTGTATTTATTTTTATATTTAGTTACTTACTCATTTAATTTAGTACGTAGTGTAAATTGTTAGCTGCGTTATATCTATAACTATACTAATAATAAAGCTGAAGAGTTTATTTGTTTGTTTGTTTGGATGCGCTAATATCTGGAACTAACAGTCGGATTTGAAAATATCTTTTGCATTTGATAGCCCAGTACTTAACATCACGCTAGGGCCTCTGAGGGTCGAGCAAAATCAAAAAAGCCAGAAACAACGCTGATCTACGCGCGGGTAGACGATGCGATGCTACGGAGTACGTGGAACCAAAAATTTTAAGTATTGTATAAAAATAACATTCCAATGAATACTTAGTTCATTAGAAATTATTATGTGCGCAATTTTTTTTTAATCGTTCGTATTTATGTTACATAATCTGCGTGTTCGTGTTAGGCCGAATAGTAAATATTGTAAAGATAGATCGTATCCAGGTGGTACGGGTTGCTGTTTTATGGACCGTTTTACGACTATGTTTGATACCGAAACGTGTCTATGAATACACTTTTAGATACGTTCTTAAATATTTGGGTGAGTTGGCAGTCTGCAGTCTCAAGTCTGCTATTACAGTAGTGTCAGAATGGTCTATCATTGATTTCATAATTGTTGATTTTGACAAGTTTGGTAATCTATACTTATAATAAATCTGTAGAGAGGTCAATTCTGTACATGAAATATATTTCCAAAATAACTATCAGCGGGTGATTAGTGATCGATACTGACGCCAAAAATGCAATCAGTAAAATTTTTGTCTGTCTGTCTGTCTGTCTGTCTGTCTGTATGTTCGTTATAGAAACAAAAACCACTCGACGGATTTCAACGAAACTTGGTACAATTGTTTTTCATACTCCTGGGCAGGTTATAGTATACTTTTCATCACGCTACGATTAATAGGAGCAGAGCAGTGAAGGGAAATGTTGGGAAAACAGGAGAACTTACTCCATTTTTTAAGCTTCCGTCGCGTGTGCAGCCTTAATGGTTAAAGCTACACAGAAATCATGTTCGACGGAAATGTTCTCCTTTAAATTATCTATCTATATACACACATCAAAAGTGTCTAGGGATCAAGCATTTTTATGCGGATTTCTTGAGATTGAGATGTGGCTTTGTAATAAATTTATGATTTTATAAATTTATATGGATCCTTTTTGGTGCATTTCATAATTTGAATCAGGAACTGTGAATCAAATTCGAGTAAAAGATGAAAATCAGCTGTCAATATTTTCCCTATAAAAACATACAACGCATTGAAGACATTATTAGTGCTACTGTTTCCCTACTACTGATTAAAACCAACGTTATTATGGAGCGGCGACGTCATTTAAGCAGGGAAGAAATGCTCAGAGCCGTGGGAATGATAGAAGCTGGTTCCCGGCAACGTACTGTGGCTTTAGCTCTGAATACAAGTCAGAGTGTTATCAGTCGACTTTGGACACGTTACCGAAGCACTGGTACCGTGGCTGAGCGCCATGGAGGACGGTATCGCTGCACCACACGGAGACAAGACCGATACATTCAAATCTTAACTCGAAGAGCTCCAACAATAACCGCCATGATGTTAGCCGTGAGGCTTCATCACTCTTCAGGGAACTTAATTAGCGACCAAACAGTCAGAAACCGCTTGCATGAAGTGAACCTTCATTCCCGAAGACCGCTACGAGTACCACCTATAGCAATGCACAATCGTAGGATTCGATATCAATGGGCTCTTGAACACAGAAATTGGGCAGAAGAACAATGGCGTTTCGTGTGCTTTTCTGATGAGTCTCGTTTTGGTATGAGACCGGATACAAGACGTATACGACACTGGAGAACCCCTGGACGCCAACAGCGATTAAAATCCTGCCAGGAAGTCCATCCTTATAGTGGTGGAACCATCATGGTATGGGCGGGTATTTGGATCGGCGGAAGAACTGAGTTGATTTGGATCAGAGGCAACCTCAACGCTCAAATTTATGTTGAGACGATTGTATCAGACGTCATCGTTCCTCTACAAGTGCAAATCGGTCCCTTATTTCAGTTAATGCATGATAATGCACGACCGCACACCGCAAGAGTTGTAAGACAGACTCTCGCCGCAGCTAACATCAATGTCCTGCCCTGGCCTGCTCAGTCGCCAGACTTGAACCCGATTGAGCATGCATGGGATATGCTACAGAGAAGAGCTCTGCCGAATATGGAGGATATCCAGTCGCAAGAAGACCTTTTTTTGTTGTTGCAACGAACATGGGCGGCCATTCCACAGCGTGATTTGGATGAACTCATTTTGAGTATGCCAAACCGATGTTCTTGTGTTGTTAGTGTTCGCGGTAGAAACACGGATTATTAATTGTTTAAGTTACCCAATAAAATTTTAGAGAAAACTGTTATTTCAGTCTTTTTTTCGAACTTTTGTGTTAGTGGTTCAAATGTCAAAAATCCCTTTATTAGGAAAATGGCAAATTTCTTTATTAATGCAAAGGTGACTTGGTTTATCGTTACTGTGACAAACGAAAACACTTTATTTGATGAATCCTTAAAGAAAATTTTAATTAATATCAATCAGGAGAAAAGTTATTGCAAAAATATATGTATCCCTAGACACTTTTGATGTGTGTATATAAAAAGAGAAGTCCTGACTGACTGACTCATCAACGCCCAGCCTAAACCCTTGGACCTAGAAAGCTGAAATTTTGCACAGAGGTTTTCTTTATAATGTAGACGAGGAATAAGGAAGGAATTTTCGAAATTCAACCCCTAAGGGAGTTAAATAGGGGATGAAAGTTTGTATGAAAACTCTTATTCCTTGGGTTAATAAACTTGACACTTGGCACGAATACTTATTTAAGTAAATTATGAAAATTGGTCTTTTTCGTTTTTCTAAACTACCTTCTAAAGGGGGATGGGGAGGTGTCTAAATTTGTATGGAAGAATTTTAATGCACGGTCCGATTAACTCAAAACTCAGTATTTATACTTAGTACCAAAAATAAAAAATGACGTGTATCAGGGTTTTTCGAAAATCTACCCCTAACAGGGAGAAAAGGGGTAGTTAATTTTACAGGGCAAATTTTACTGCCTGACTTAATTAACTCAAAAATTGGTATAAATAATCTGTGAGTCAAGTAATGAACACATTCCAAACGATTTTTCAAAATTCCACCCCTGTGGGGGTGAAAAGTGGGGATACAGCTTATATGAAAAATCTTATTCCTTGGGTTGATAAACTTGAAACTTGGCACGAATACTTATCTAAGTAAATTATAAAGTTTGGCATTTGTTGTTTTTCTAAACTACCCCCTAAAAGGGGATTGGGGGGTGTCAAAATTTGTGTGGAAGAATTTTAACGCGCGGTCCGAATAACTCAAAACTCAGTATTTATACTTAATACCAAAAATAAAGAATTACGTGTATCAGGGTTTTTCGTAAATCTACCCCTAACAGGGAGAAAATGGGTAGTTAATTTTAAGGGCAAATTTTACTGCCTGGCTTAGTTAACTCAAAAATTGGTATTAATAATCTGTGAGTCAAGTAATGAACACATTCCAAACGATTTTTCAAAATTCCACCCCTGTGGGGGTGAAAAGTGGGGAAAATCTTTATACGAAAAATCTTATTCATTTGGTTAATAAACTTGAAACTTGGAAGGAATATTTGCCTAAGTACCTAAGTAATAAGAAATGAGTCTTTCGAAAGTAGACCCCCGACGGGTAAAAAAGTGGTAATTCGATTTTTAAGGCCGGTATTATAGTGCGTAGCTTGATTTACTCCAAAAAAATGGTATGAATAAATTCAAGCTTCAAACTTGGCACAAATACTTATCTAAGTAAATTATAGTTTTTCATTTTATGTTTTTCTGCTCTAAAGGGAGATTGAGGGTGTTAGTTTGTATGGAAGAATTTTATCGCGCGGTCCAATAATATAAACTCGGAACTCAGTATGTATACTTAAAACCAAAATAAATAAAAAAGTGTGACTGAGTTTTTCGAAAATCTAACCCTAACGGGGTGAACGGGGGTAGTCCGTATCACAGAGGAGTATTTTATTGCGTGGCTCGATTCAATGGGAAATTGGTATAAATAATCTTTGAGTCAAGATATGGAAACGTCCCAAACATGTTTTCAATATTTCGCCCCTATGGGGATAAAAACTGTGAAGGTGAAAAGGTGGTCTTATTCCTTTGGTTAAGAAACTTGAAACTTTTCAACATTTGCCTCAGTAAATAATAAAGATTGTCACTTTTAGGGGTTTACTACTTACTTACTTAAAATAAAAAAGTATGAGTTTTAGGGTTTTACTTATTCGACTTCTACCGGGGTGGAAAAGGGTAATAAAGTTTAAGGAGTAGAAACTTCAACTTCCATTAATACGAAAATGGGTATAAATAATCTTTATATCATAAAAATGGAAACGTACCAAATGCAAAAACAAGCCCTGTCGTGATGAAAAGGGAAGATAGTTTATTTGAAACATCTTAGGTAGTTTAACTAAAATATTGGCCCGAGTACTTATTTCTTTAAATAAAGTAAGTATAAAGATCGTAATTAATAATTTTCGAAATACCTTTCAGGGGGAGGTGGAGAGGGTGTTAAATTTATTTGAGGAAAGTACGAAACCCACGCGGACGAAGTCGCGGGCAAAAGCTAGTATTATATAAAAAGAGAAGTCCTGACTGACTGACTGACTGATTGACTGACTCATCAACGCCCAGCCTAAACCCTTGGACCTAGAATGCTGAAATTTTGCACAGAGGTTTCATTTATAATGTAGACGTGGAATAAGGAAGGAATTTTTGAAATTCAACCCCTAAGGGAGTTAAATAGGGGATGAAAGTTTGTATGAAAAATCTTATTCCTAAGTTAATAAACTTGAAACTTAGCACGAATATTTATCTAAGTAAATTATGAAGTTTGGCATTTTTTGTTTTTCTAAACTACCCCCTAATAGGGGATTGGGGGGTGTCAAAGTTTATATGGAAGAATTTAAACGCGCTGTCCGATTAACTCGAAACTCAGTATTTATACTTAAGACCAAAAATAAAAAATCACGTGTATCAGGGTTTTTCGAAAATCTACCCCTAACGGGGAGAAAAGGGGTAGTTAATTTTACAGGAGAGCATTTTACAGCGTGGCTTGATTAACTCGAAAATTGGTATAAATAATCTGGGAGTCAAGTTATGAATACATTCCAAACGATTTTTTGAAATTTCACCCCTGTGGGGGGAAAAGCGGGGATACAGTTTATGTGAAAAATCTTATTACTTGGGTTAATAAACTTGAAACTTGGCACGAATACTTATCTAAGTAAATTATGAAGTTTGGCATTTTTTGTTTTTCTAAACTACCCCCTAATGGGGGAGGGGGGGGGGGTGTTAAAGTTTGTATGGAAGAATTTTAACGCGCTGTCCGATTAACTTGAAACTCAGTATTTATACTTAAGACCAAAAATAAAGAATTACGTGTATCAGGGTTTTTCGAAAATCTGCCCCTAACGGGGAGAAAAGGGGTAGTTAATTTTACAGGAGAGCATTTTACTGCGTGGCTTGATTAACTCGAAAATTGGTATAAATAATTGGTTGTTTAGTTTGGGGGGTGTTAACATTTTTATGAAAGAATTTTAACGTGTGGTATACCGGTCCGATTAAGTCGAAACTCAGTATTTATACTTAAAACCTAAAATAAAGAATAACATGTATCAGGGTTTTGCGAAAATCTACTCCTCACGGGGTGAAAAGGGGTAGTTAATTTTCTATTTTACTGTGTGGCTTGATTAACTCGAAAATTGTTATACATAATCTTTGAGTCAATTTACAAAACACATCCCAAACGTTTTCTCAAAAGTCCTCCTCTGTGGGAGTGAAAAGTGGGAAAAAAATGTATATGAGTTTTAGGGTTTTACTACTTACTTACTCAAAATAAAAAAGTTTTAGGGTTTTATTTAATCGACTCCTACCGGGGTGGAAAAGGGTAATAAAGTTTAAGGAGTAGAAACTCCAAAATTGGGGTAAATAATATTTTAGTCATAAAAATGGAAACGTACCAAATGCTTTTATAATGAAAACAAGACCTGTCGTGATGAAAAGAGAGGACAGTTTATTTGAAACATCTTATGTTATTATAGAGTTTAACTAAAAAAATTACCCGAACACTTATTCTTCTAAATAAAGTTTAGAGAACGTAAACATTAATTTTAGAAATAAGTACCTTTCAAGGAGAGGTGGAGAGGGTGTTAAATTTATTTGAGGAAAGTACGAAACCCACGCGGACGAAGTCGCGGGCAAAAGCTAGTCTACTAATATAATGGCGTCATTATGACTTTCCAATGATCAACCACTGACACTCCATTGAAAGAAATGGCATTGGTAATCTCGTACATAATGACAAATGAATAAATGTAATATTTATTGCTATTTACGAACTTCTTACTACTTCAGATTGCAAACATTAATACGTAATATGTAAAAATATATATTATATGAAATCTAGGATGTTTAGTAGTAGTTTTGCTCAAACCATAGACCGACCAATGATCGACCATTATGAATTTAGCAGATTACGAACTTTTAGCAAAATGACAATGGGATCGTGTTGGAATGACGAATTTATAAAAATAGCAGACTTGGGCCCCTGGTCTAAGGTTATCAATGTATCTTTCGCGTTATATTCTTAAGCCTTGGTTTAAATAAGAGAGCAATAACAGGAAAATTTAAAATTCAAAAGCAGGAAAATTTGTAAGTGAACATCAATGAAACGTCTGAATTCGTCCTTCCAACGTGAAGCAAGCTACCCAAGCGTAATGCATTCCTTTGAGAATAACAGAAAACCCAATACTGAAATATTCATAGACGGCGAATACAATACTGCAACTCAAACGTAATTCTCGGAACACATCAATACTGTACGTTCAATGTTTGCTGGACAAACGCGGGCCATTGTGTACATCTGTGCATACGCTGCTCGTCCCGAAGTGGTCGCTGGGGATACAAACCAAACACGCTATATATACGATTGAAGATACTGTACTGCGTCTCAAAGGGATGTATCTAGTGTGTTTGGGTATAAAGGAAGTGCTGTTCTGACTGCCCCGTTGGTCTTGTGGTTGCAAGCGCGACTGCTGAGCGTGGAGTCCTGGGTTCGACAAAGTGTTATTGAATTTTCCATTAGGAATTTCTTAGTAACAGTCCGGAGTTTGAAAGTTGGCGGTTTAATACCCCCGTGCCTCGCAAAGCACTTAAAGCCTTTGAAATTCCTGCACCGATCTCTCTACAAGCGTGTCGGATTGCCGTCCCATTGGACTATGAGAGTAAAGGAACAGAGAGTGCACCTGTGTCTGCGCGCACACTTGTGCACTATAATATCTCCTGCGTACCTGGCTAATCTCCGTTGAGATTGGCCACCGTGACCGAAATCGGTCGGGGAGGCTATTATTTACTACTAGCTGCGCCCCGCGGTTTCACCCGCGTAAGTTTAGATCCCGTGGGAATATCGGGATAAAAAGTATTCTATGTGTTATTCTGATGTATAAGCTATATTACTGTAAAGTTTCATCAAAATCTGTTCAGTAGTTTTTGCGTGAAAGAGTAACAAACATCCATCCATCCATCCTCACAAACTTTCGCATTTATAATATTAGTAGGAAGTAGGATTCTGCACCCTAATTCACAACCATACGACAAGCTATCTTATCGAAAATGACACATTTCAATAACCTGACTTGCCTTGCCCCCGACAGCAAATAGCTATCTGAAGAATAGTGGTTGTGATTGAAACTGACAAAATTTTCGGGTTTTGATCTTGTCAACAGCGTTTATAAGACTCCTACGATAACATTGATTGATGTTCAATACGGAACGGAAGCGTATCGAGTAGTTGTGAATAGTTATGCTGATAGTATTGGGAAATAGCCGCGCCCCGCGGTTTCACCTGCATAAGTGTCGATCCCGTGGAAATAGCAAAATAAAGAGTATTTTATGTCCTAATCCAGCGGGGCAATTGCGTAACACATTATCAATCGGAATCGGTTTCATTTTGACAATTCAACAACATTCATTGCGTTATTTACGTGTTGAGCAGACAATTTTTTCAAACTTATGAAGCAATGAATTTGCTTCAAAATGATTCAGATTCCTATTGATAGTGTGTTACGCAATTAGGGTGCTGGTTATACTCTACTCATTTGCATAATTCCGTCCAAATACGTTTAGCAGTTTCTGCGCGCGTAACAAAAAATCAAATCTTTACAATATTAGCTAGATCATATAGATAATGGACGTTGTATCAATACAGATATTGTTTCGATGCTTCTGCTCAGTGTGTTAAATGCGGGATACAAAAACGAGTAATGCATAGATTTTGACAATCTAATACTTACATAAAAACTTGCTGAAAAAACTTGTTCTAGGATAAACACAATATGATAACTGGTCAGGAGTTATCTTTGTAATGAAAGAGTACTTTTGCTTATTCAAATTATTAGATCTGTCTTAGAACGAAAGTACGCTTGCTCAATCAACATAATCAGTTTATAATGGTCCTGTTGTACTGTTGGGATACAGGTCTCCTCTTTTCGAGAGTGAGTGGGATGTGATGACAATGCCACAATGTCTTCGATTTTTTGGTTCTAGGAGATGTCGGTTTCCTCGTGATATCTTCATCGTTTCGGGAAACAAAACAGAAATAAAGCGGGAAACAAAACAAAAATAAAACGACCTACAGTCAACACACTTAAAATTAGGTTTAAAATCATTTATTCTCATAAAAAGACAAAGAACGCCACTCATATGAGAACAGAGATACATTCAGTAAACTTATTTTAGGTAACCGTCACCAAAGTATATGTACCTATAGTATTATAATTATATAATTATTCTAAGTATACTCATTCAGCAGTTCAACTCTCAACCATTTAAGAACATTGGAGGACTTTAATCAACTTTCTTTTTTTTCTATGTTAAAATTCAAGCTAGGTAAAGTATAGCCATATAAGAAAGTAGGAAGGAAGGAACTCGTATTTTATCGGACTTTTCAAACGGGTGCCCCAATTTGCGCGACCATTTTTACATTTCATGTTTTGCACCTCGAATACATTTCAAACTTTTGCATGCAATACAGCCACGGCACATTGGAAATCTTCCAAAAAGGTCGTAACTTTTGGAAATTCTAATAAGTCACAGTTTAAAGTGCTGAGTCTTATTTCTTGAACCTATTTTGTTTTTACTTTCACTGTAGTATGTGCATACATTTTCATGCTGAAGTAATATGGAGCTGTTGTAGAATTATTGTAAGATATTGCTAGTTGGAAACTAGTTCTTTTGACCACACTTTTGTGGTTATCTTCTCGAATGTTCCACACAATCAATATTTTCCTCGATCATTAATATTATCAGAAAGAAAGAAAGAAAAAGTATTTATTGCGACTCGTAAAGGAGGATCATAAACTAAACTAAACACAATCTCAATTAAAATACCAAATTATATAAAAAATAATAATAATAAATAATTAATAAATAAATAATTGATAAATAAATTAAATAAATAATTAATTAATTATTATTATTATCACTGACTTCGATTAAGGTTAAGTAATAACAGCCACACGGGTCGATCGATCAGGTTAAGCTACGCTGGCCGCGGTTAGTCTATGGATCGGTGACCTTACATATCAAGACGCCCCGCCCCCGTGCCTCGGCAAACACGTTAAGTTGTTGATCCCGGGTGTTAATCGTGGATGTTCTATGCTATGGGTTTGGTTTCCACATTTAGTCCTTCAAGTGGACCATTGTGCGTGGACCATGGCGGCAGTCGGTGGTTATTCCAACCAGCCCACCTCCCTCCAGAAGCTGAGAACATCTGTGTACGATCTGGGTGTCCCGAGGGTTTCTGATCTAATCTGGGTGACGCCTGTGCACTCAAAAAGTACATGCGCAACGGTTTCATCAGCCTCCATGCAAGCTCTGCACAGGGGACTGTCCGTTATTCCTATTGTGTGGAAATGTTTATTTAGCGAGCAGTGTCCCAATCGTGGATCTTTGGCAGTCGTTACGGTTCGTCAGAAGCCCGAAAGTCTGAAATCCAGTCTTACCGAGGGGTATCGTATTACCCAGTAACTGGGTTGTGGAAGTCAGATTCATGTAAAATACTGGATTCAGCTGCTGCAACCGCTTAGACTAGAAGCCGACCCGAACATAGTTGGGAAAAGGCTAGGCAGATGATGATTCGTTTAAAGGTTATCTATAGACACCAAACATTATTTTTGTTACTAGTTGATCCAAAAATAACGAAATACCTATCTATGTAAAGACGCCAGCAGGTCAACCTACCCCAATCTGTCAAATTTGTTTGATAGATTTTCAACTTTAGCACAAAGGAATAAGGTTCATATTCAATTGGGAAAATCTGACAGATTGGGGTAGCTTGATGTGCTGGCCTCTGTACATAATTACAGGAACTTGTAAGCTTTCATAATATAATATATTATAGGGAAGAGCGCTGTTGTGTGTAATACAGATATTTATTTATCTAATTCAGACACAGATGTCTTGTCGAATTTATGTTAGTATAAGCTCATTTATGTTATGTTTTTATTTATGATGTACTATTTTACTTGAATTTGAAATAAATTATTATTATTATTATTAGCTAGGGTAGAATTTTGCATTATAGCTTTTTTTTTTTTTTGGACGGGAAATCGTCAAAGACCCCTCCCGCTCACGGTGGAGCAGAAGGGAGTGTCAGACTCTTACTGACTAAAACCCACCCGTGTTCCTTCCTTAGCCCTTTATGTTCCAGGGCAGCGGTAACCCTTTCGGACAATACCGCTCCCTCGGCATTGCATTATAGCTGTCCAGATCATTACAACTGTCCTGTTCATCTGCCCAGATCGGTCCAAAGTTTTTAATTATAACTGAATTAATTACCTACAAACGGATCTTTAAATTGTGTCAACAGTTTCTAAGTTATCAAGAGCTGGTTATTAGTCAGATTGGCTCTATTCAGCAATATAAATTGTATTACCTTCGTTATCCAAATTATTTTATGTATTTACTAGCTTCTGCACGTGACTTCGTTTGCGTGGAATTCTTAAGACACCACAAAATGCTAAACACAAAAATAGCAGCCACATTTTCCGCTCCCGCTTTTACTTCGTTCATATTCTTTTCAACTTATTTTTCGTTTTGTTCGGCACATAAGGATCTTAGCGTATAACCTTTCTTATCTATTAAATAAAATATAATGTTTCAAATCCGACTAGTAGTTCCAGATATTAGCGCGCTCAAACAAACAATCAAACTCTTCAGCTTTATTATTAGTATAAATATAAATAGATGTCTACCTCTTTCGCTCATCAGTATCTGCTCTAGAAAAAGCTGCGCTTACTATTTAATGGATGTTTGTAGTCTAAAATCAAATATTTACCAATTACAATTGTAATCTAATCTAATTTAATCTATGTTATTTAATTTAATTCATTGTAATCAATTGAGCTTAGACTATACTCCATTTACAATAAGATTAGACATTTAAACAAACCTTTTTTAACGTCTGTTCAATTGATTTTGACTTCTATTCCTTAAGTATAAGGATGGCATTAAAAGCAGTAAACAGCTGTTGTTGTTGTAAGAACTTTTTTTTTGCTTTTAATGCCATCCTTGTGCCTACGGAATAGAAATCAAAATCGGTTGAACAAGCTGTAGAAAAGGTTTGTTTAAATGTTTAATCTTATTGTGAATGGAGTATAAGTAATTTCATTTTTATTTTTCAGACTAGGTATGTATGTTTCATAGGTCGTTTAATAAAAAAAAATCAGCATCTCTGTGTTGAGCGTTCTTTAAAACTCTTTTGCAAGGCAAAGATTCTTACACACAATATAAATATTATTGTGTTCATAAATAATATTTAAAGTGTGTTCTTCAAAATCCATTGCTCAGTCACAAAAGCATCAATCACGCCAGAAATGTACAAAACCGGAAAACGAAAGCGTACATTTGATTAATTAAAATGTTCCACTCCAACTATATTTTGCCGAAATTCATTTGTGAAAAACAGATTAAAAATCCTTTGATAAATTGTTGCCGGTTTTACAAACTAATTAAATGGCTTTTAGAGTTATTAATAACTCTAAAAGCCATTTAATTAGTTATTAATTAACGAGCTATTCCCTAATAAAAGGAAATCCTATCGGGATGGTTCTATTGTGCATCCCTCTGTTTGTTATTGCTCATTGTTCAAAATCAAAATAAAAAAATCAAAATATTTTATTTCACATAAGCCTACATAGGCACTTATGAGACGTCAGAAGCTAAGTGCACGGTTCCAATTGGTCGTTTCCTATGGAGAAGAACCGGCAAGAAACTAGGAAGCACAAAAATCTACAGCAACTACTTTGTAATGCGGCTTTTGGTAAGAGTTGACTCATAGAAATATTCAAGTACGCGTAAGGAAACAGCGTCACTCCTTCCCCATGTGACTTTCTTTCTCTCTCTCTCTTTCTATAATATATGAGTGTGTGCGAGTGCGAGTATCACACACGTTTTTTTTTTTTTCTGACACCAAACACGAGTTCCATCTTAAGATTAAGAATCAACGAATAAGTAAAATTAAGGTGCCACCAGTCGATATTTTTTCCATACAAATTTCTGGAGAGTATTTCTGGAAATTATGCAGCCAAAATTATACATGATATCGTTTTGACTTATTTTAAATTTTGTCTGTATGGAAACAAAATAGTAAAACAAAAAGCCATTAAAAAGTTATAAGCCAACAAAGATTCGTTTTTCTTGCTATTTTTAACGTAACTTTGGGTGTGAGTAAGTAATAAAAGAACACTGTAAAATCTTCAAAAACAAGTCCGTACCGACGAAGCTCAGTTATCGAAGAGCTCAATAAACTTTATTTGTAATTGATTTATGCAGCGTTTTTTTCATAAAACTCGATTTCCCGAAGTACTTTTTGATTTTTTTTACGCGGGTTTTAGTTTGGAACGGTGGTTCTCTGGGTGAGATCTAGACGTTGTTCGTGTAGACTAGCGTCTAACTACTTATCCCTGATACTAGCGCAGTCGGACATGAAGTCAGGTGAGACAGCGTGCTTTTTGGTCATGACCACCAGTGCGTTCCAGCTCGCGACTAGTTTACTCTTAAATACATTTTTCTTAATGACAGACTAAATTGATACCTAAACCCCGTGAACCCTTGAAGAATTATTAGGAGGTGGTCAGTAACAGTTGCCTTAATTTGAATGATCATACCAGCGATAATAATATTAATTATAATTATCTACCGCGTATTCACATTTCTCTCTCAAAGAAATACGACACATGAAAGAGTTTATGCCCAATTTCCCAAAAAAAACAGAAATCCGCGAAAAAAAGGGTGTGTTCGTCCCACGGCAGCCTACTCTAAGAGCCGTAAGGAGATATAATCAAACACCATGTGTTCTGGCACTCTTCGGGTAATCCCTTACACGTGTTAACAGGGTAAGGGGGACTTAATCTTCCCTCTCTTCCCGATTTTAATCCCGTTTTTCATCAATTTTCCTTTCTTTACGGAAAACCATTGTATAAGAAATTATAGATAATCGGCATTATTTTAAAAGTTATATTACAATTTTTTTTCCCCCTCTTATTAAAAAGAATATACCGGGTTAAAATAAATTAGCTAGCGATACTCAGCAAACGTGAAGGGAATCGATATCTAAATACAATAAAACGAAAAAAAAAAATGCTTCATTGTTTTCTTTTGGGGTCATCAACTGCAGTTACTTGAAATATCAGTTTCAAAATCAGTTTTTTATAACACGATAAAATACAAAAAAACATAGAAAAAAAAAACATCAAATCTTTTTTTTTCTTTGTTTTATCGTGTTTACCGTCACATCTGCGGAGTTTCGCTAGCTAATTAAATTTAACTCTGTATAGGTATTCTTTTATGGAATCAATTATTGGAATGGGCAATTACCTTCATATTTTCTGACTGACCGACTTCTTGACAATTCAAAAGTGTAAACTGTAAATGGTTTAATTGAAATAAATGGTTTGAATTTGAGTTTGACCCATGTGCTAAATTTTATTCAAATCCTTTCAGCCGTTGCAGCGTGAAAGCGTATCAAACAAACTCATTTTCGTATTTATAATATTACTAGCTGTGCCCCGCGGTTTCACCCGCATTAGTTTCGATCCCGTAAGAATATAGGGATAAAAAGTATCCTATATGTTAATCCAGGGTGTCGGCTACCTCCATAGAAAATTTTATTAAAATTAATCCAGCCGTTTGAGCTTGAAGAAGGGAGAAACATACACACAAACTCACAAACTTTCGCCTTTATGATATTAGTGTGATTGACCTAATACTGAAGTTGGCTCGTCCTCAAGAAAAATATTGACGCCAGGTATTCCTGACGTCAATATTTGTATTCTGTAAGAATTATTTTGTATTCTTATAGAATTTATTGCTTAAGTAATATAGTGCAATTTAGCATAAACTAGTTGTGTCTGTAATGAGTGCAAGGCCAATTACTTCGGGTAATGAGAAACTCATAAAATACTAGAAAACTAGACGAGAAATCGTGACAACTTTAAATAAAATAGATACTTAGGGTTATAACTATCAGGTACCCACTAAATAGTTGTAATCGTTGAAGACATCTTTTACAATGTAAAAACTTTTTTTACAAAAAAAAACTACCGACTTCCAAAAAACACTACAAAGTGAAAAATAACTTTAATTTCGGAAGTCGGTGTCTTTGGTTCCGCATTTTCTTTTATTGACACCGACTTCCGAAATTAAAGTTATTTTTCACTTTGTAGTGTTTTTTGGAAGTCGGTACTTTTTTTTTGTAAAAAAGTTTTTTTTATTTTTCACTTTTTAGTGGGCCAGTTTGTAACTTATCTAAGTTACAATAGCCTAATGTCAACTGCTCATCACCTTTTACAAAATATTACTTTTCCCGATGCAGGGACGTTAATTGTGAGGAGTTCTCCTTGTAAGAACCAGGAGAACTGAAGCTGATTGAGAAGTCACTATCAGCTCCACTTCACGATACGCATTGTGCTTAGCAACCACATTAAAATACCTAATCGAATCGCAAACCGTGAAATATTTATTATTTAGTAGTTCCGATGGCTATCTGTTGTCTTCATCATCAGTTCCACTTCACCAAATGGTGCTTTCTGAGAGCAAATGCACGAGTTACTATAAAAAATACCCAAATCGCTATAGGTGTGCCTACAAAATTTGAGGGTTTCCCTCGATTTCCATGGGATTCCCTCATCAGATTTCAATTTGGTGACAATGGGACCACCTCGGCAGCATACCCTTTCAAACGAAAAAAGAATTTTGAAAATCCGTCGACAATTGGCGGAGTATTCGATGAACAAACATATAAAAAAAAAAAAAAAACACAATCATCCGAACATAGTACCTCCTTTTTGTGAAGTCGGTAAAAAAGAAAATAAAAGGCAACAAAACTAGGACGATATAGTTTCAAACTGATACTACTAACTCAATTACTTCTTAAGGCCCCGCAGATAGGCGACGCGACGGTGCGACGCGATTTAGGTAGAGCAATTTCCATAAAGTTTTCATACAAATAGTTCTATTAGAGTCGTGTCGCGTCTGTCTACGGAAGTCTTCACATAGAGAATTTGGCAATAAAGGGTACATATATATTTCTGTAACGGTTACAAAACAAATACGTTTTAACAAAGGACGAAAAAAATCGGGTCAGTGACAACTCAACCCGAATAATAATGCCAGATATTTCACTCCCGATTTCGTTGATTTGTACAGTCAGGCAGAAAATCGATACCTATTTTAAAATAAATCATTACGAATTTTTTTTTTGAACATTTTATTTGGTTGCTTAAAAAAGCCACCTTGTATTTAAATACTTGATTATGTTGAATTTTTTATTTTAAATTTTATAAATGATGGTCAAAAATAATTGTTAATAATTATTTCTTAAGACTGTGACTGTTATAATATTGTGCCAAATACGTTAGGTACTTTTTTATAACCCTTAATAAAAATTACCTATTTTATTTTGTTGACACTCAAATATTTGGTTATCTTGAGATCCTTATATGAATATTAATTAAGTATTTAAATAAATAAAAGCGGTATTTATTGCAGAACAAGGTCATTGCATTCAATATTCATTCATAAAAATGAATTCTATCAATGAATCAAAAAAATCATCTACATATATTTTAAGTGGTCGATACTTTTCATGCCGACGGTACAAGGGCGTTTTGACGACGAAGTATTTGGTATTATTATTCGGATCGAGCTGTCACGGACCAAGTTGTCACTGACTCAAAAAATCAGCCTTTCATTTACATTACCCCAAACTCAACCGGTATTGAAAATACAAAATGATAAAGAATATGAAACCAAAACCTAGGTACACTAACATTTTACGTATGTCCTGTCGCGTGTTACAACATTATATAAGCATAAGTAAACCCTTTTTACCCTGGATATAAATAAAGAAATAAAAGCCTATTGGAGGTACAAAATATAAAACAGTAAAACTCCCAATACAATACTCAAATGTTATACAATACAAATTATTTCAACACGTTTTCTGTACCTCGCTCAACTGACCCCAGGCACTCATTTTTACCCTCAATATATGGCCGATAAAAACTGACCAGCATAAAAACAGAAATATACCCACTACCTACTACAGAAAACGTTTACGTCAAAACACATTGGCCTGGAAATAAAAAAAGAAAAAAATTAATCGGAACAAATACTGACGTATTTTTGTTACCAACTTTTATTTGGGTTTTACGATATACATACATAGTATGTAATGTATTGGCGGCTTTATCTTGGAAGTAGGTACTTATGTAACGTTACCTAACCAAGATTTTTATGAAAGTAGAAACGATCTCGTTTTAATTTCAGCAATCTGTGTTTACCTACCTAACGAGAAAAGCAAAACGCTTATGCCATCCGGCGTTAAATTAATTGGATAAACACAGGAACAGTAAGTAGGTACTTCAAAAAACTCCTGGCACTTTACTTCTAATTAAAAAATAAAACAAATTAAATCACGGAAACTTGTTCTTTGTGTTGGAAAAAGTGACGAAAAATACCTACAATAAATTCTAAATTTCCCTTTAAGTTATGACATTTCAATTATTTATTTATTTGCCTGTTTTGAAGATTACTCAAAGGCATTTTATATACCGACACGGGTTTAGCGAACAACTTCAACTTATTTTACGATAATGTATTCGGAATGCGTGGTTCATTTTGTTTATTTACTACGTGACCAGGTTTTTTGAGAGCAAAAGGGTTCGTATGTGGGGTAGGGTATACTTCCAGCATATATTTGTCATAATACCTTAACAGTCAAAGTCAAATCATTTATTTCAAAGAGGCACTTAAAAGGCACCTTTGAACGTCAAAAATTGGAATAGAATTTATTCTAGTCACCCCTTCAAAAAGGTAGTTTTCATATGGAGAAGAATGGGCAAGAAACTCCACCGTTACTCTTTTAAAATGTTTTGCAATATTTTGCATACATTAATTATATAATAATATGTAAGACGATGAACCTAAAATAAAATTACTATACCACAATAAGTAAAAGAATTCAAAATGAAACCATGACATATAAATTAATTATGTGACAGATACATGGTGCTCACATATTTACAAACATTGTAAAAGTAGAAGATACTCATAAAAAAAACAAGTAATAACTAATAAGTCAGGGTGTGAGTTAGACAGAGAGCCTCACGTCCCAGCCGCCGCGGGAGGCGCTGTGGGCGTCGGGAGCCGCGTGACGACTCCCGGCCACCGTAGGCGCGGGCCTGCGGGCGGAGAGTAATGGGTAACTCTCCATCCGATCAGGACCAGGCCCGTGCCGGACGGCGCGTACGTGTTCCACGCGCGCCTCAAAGAGATGTCAGCTTTAGGGAAGGGCCGAAGCCTGCCGGGGCAGCGGGATTGTCCGAAAGGTTTACCGCTACCCCGGAACTTATAGGGCTAAGGAAGGAACACGGGTGGGTTTTAGTCAGTAAGAGTCTGACACTCCCTTCTGCTCCACCCAGAGCGGAAGGGGTCATTTGATGATTTCCCATAAAAAAGAGTGTGAGTTAAGAGCGGGAAGTAACCAAAATACTTCAATATCATTTATCATGAAATTGATAAGATATAGGTATAAAATAAAAATGGATATGAGTTACTACAGGATATTTCCACACTTATTGTGTAATAGAAACACAAAACATTAAAAATTACTCCATAAAAAAACATCACGAAGTTACCTCCAAGTTTTACGACTTTTCGATTTGTACTTAGTATGCTTATGACTAGTAGGATAAAAATTAGATGGTTAGTATTTTGTATTAAAATAATTACAGAATGTAAATCAATGTCAAAAAAAGAATAAATTTTATAATTACATTAGCAAACAGTTTGATTTTGTCTAGTCAATGTTGGGTGCTTCACATTCTGGAAGTGGTTGACGTCAATAATCTGGAATGAGAAATTCTTTGAAGTTATGCGGAAGGGTTCATGATCTCATCTAACATGCATGTTTGCGAGATACGTGCATTTGATACAGATACTGTTTACGACTTTCTCTTGAGTGCGTGTTTAAAAGGAGCTGTAAAGGTTTATAATATAAACCTTATATTAAACTTTATTTATATTATATATTATAAACTTTATATAGAGTCAATTGAGTGTGCCTATCAGTTGAATTTACTTAGCTGTGCGAGAAATAAAGAATGTAGTTTTGAAAAAGAAGAAAAAAAACAATGTTTTGAACTCAAGCAAAAAAAGTGACTTGAGTTTCAAATTATTAAAAAAAAATATGCTAGGGAATCACTTATATCACTTAGTAAATGGATAAATCCAGGTATGCACCTCTTTTCTCACATCGGTTCCATTTCGCGCACTGGATTTTCGAAAGTTGAAAATCCAACAGTGTATTTTTTTGACGCGCTGGGATGCACTCTGTTGGATTATCGGCTCGGCTCAACACCGAAAGTTGAAAATCCAGTGCGCGATAAAATCCCGCTGCGATATTTTCACGCCCGTGCGTTTTTCCGTCCGTTTTTTTTAATAATCTGTCATGTATAAGCTAATAGTCTGTCTAACGCTTCTCAATTTCTCGACTATGTCGTTCCCGCATAAAATAGGTATCCGAGTAAAACCAAAATTGTCACAATATATTTTTTTTCTGATCCGTGTCGGTTCTGAGGGTCTTGAAAGACATTTCTAGTCCTATCCCGTCAAACTGTGACGTCTGCTCCGATGTTTGTCCCTCGTATATTGTTACCCGACTTAGAACAAAATGTTTGTGAGCAAACCTATTTTTTATCAATGTAGCAGCAATTTTCTTTGTTGAGTTTTTGTGGAAATGACTACATGGGTTTAGAAATTTGGTAGTTACAACGTATAGAACGTATGACAAAATAAAATTAAACAAGTTATTGATAGGTAGTTACATATTTGATATGCCAAGCCTAAAAATAGTAGGCACGATGACATCAAGCTATACATTTCCAGAATAAGCCGACTTCTCACTGTACGAAAAGCTTATACAATGCGAGGTCAGTTAAAACTGGAAAAAAAAGCTTGATATGGCGTCGTGTGTACCTTTCACAAAAATCTTGTACCTACCTTTCACAAAAATAAATCGCAAAAAGGTGGAAAGTTTCCTACCCAAGCGAAACCAGTATAGGTCTATAAAACTTGATACAATCTGTTTTCTTAATAAAAAATCAATAGCGAACAAAGATATCAAAACGAGGATGTTTTATAGACATCCATAACCCTGAAATAGAAGGATCCATTTCGTTATAACTTGGCACAAAGACTCGTAAATTCATTGTCTGGCACGTAGAGTTTTATACCGGCATGCAATATTGCCAGATTCAATAAATCAATCATCGAAAAGCCACCGGAATTCGAGTGTCATGGCGGCGCATTGTGGACCTCTGAAAAATGCCAGTGGTTTTAAGTGTTTGCACGAAAATTAAATTTCAGTAATGTGGAATAAATCACCAAAAAAAAAATATTATTGTTCATTTCGTTTAGTAGGCTTATATATACACTGAATAGCTTGAATTTTATTATTATTATTTAAACAGGTATCGACATTTCTACTAAGATTAATATTTTTAATTTCACGATTAGCACAAATGATGACAATATTGTCAATGTCATATTGACGATATTGTATTACCTATAACACCACGCCTGTAACCCTAGAGGGTTTAGGCAGAGTTGAGCCTCTAGTAAGGCATCATTCTACCAGATTCTGGTATAGATAGTGCAATCTACGAAGACGCGCCCCACTCTTTTTCCTAATGCTTACAGCAGAAGTGTGCAACATTCCGCGTTTTGTAAATACACACGAATTATGTAGTGGGTAGTTAGACTGTATCGAAAATACTAAAACACTAATGGAATTAACCAGCGATAAACACTAACGATTCGGAAGAAGAGGGCGCGTCTATGTGGATTGCACTATCTATATACTTAGTCACGATTGGATAATATCGAAATTGCCTTTTTTATTCAAGAATTGCCGGGAAAAAATACCTTTACTTCAAAACCACGAACACAAAAACAGACGTTTCCAATAAACACCAAATCGGTGCCTGCCAAGTAACACGTAATCTTTTATTCCTATTGGCTCAGTATGATACCGTGTCGTCTCGAACAAATGGCGGACCTACGTCTACCATTCATTTTATATCCAATACTTTTCGTAACACGATAACAGACATTCAACCAATATATCTAACTACACAAGTAACTGGGTTTTGGAGGTCAGATAGGCAGTCGCTCCATGTAAAATACTGGCATCCGGTTAGACTGGAAACTGACCCCAACATAGTTGGGAAAAGGCTAGGCAGATGATGATGTAGCGGAGACTGCTATGGCGCGAACCATGTTGGTTATATTTGGGCATATTCACGATATTATTAATTGTGTTTTTTAATGTAGGTAATTGCACGCGAGTTTTGATAAAGTAGTATATGACTAGGTCTTAAAACACTCGTGTGCTACTATTAAAAACACAACTCCTGTTATGCAACAATTTCATAAACTACTATTATATAAGTCTTCTGAACTTTTAGATATTGGCAAAAGTTTCACAGAGAGATTTTTCGTATTTTGCAGGTACGTAAATAAAGACAAATGCCTCCATTTTGTGGCTGAGCTGAGTAATAAACGTTACGTCAGCTAAATCTTTTGTTTTTTGAAGGATATTGTCAGAGCAAGTAAAAGGAAGGAGTAGCTATACTTAACCTGATTGATCCAAATCAGGTAAATAGTTAGTCGTACAAACCAAATAGATGAGTTTGGCAACGGTTCTATTTTTCTTTTTTGTACAAAGGAGTAAATATTTGCTATAGCTGACTACGCTGAAACTTTTAACTGTTAGAAAAGCAGTGGGTATTATAAAGTTAGATTTGTACCATAAGAACCTAACTTAGAAAGATGTATTAAAGAATCTAATGATTATGATTCTGTAAATACGTACAGTCAGCAAAGGAGATAAGTATACAGGGTCGTCGAATATAGTTAAAGGTTACTAAGAAACCGATTGATATTTTCGAATAAAATTCAATTTAATTAATAGAAAATAAACAGTTAATTTATCAAATTAAATTTCATTCGAAAACATCAGTCGGTTTCTTAGTAAACTTCAACTATATTCGATGACCCTGTATACTTATCTCCTTTGCTGACTGTACCTGTTATGGTTGCTAATCAAATTTTGATCAAGATACAACCTGACACTGACCTGCAAATTGCAAAAAACCTAAGAACATTTGAATTTCGCGGTCTACCACTGCGCAATCACCTTCAGTGGGATTGGGTCGAACATGTCTGCTGCATGACACATGACAATTGGGCTAAGAGAACCAACGATTGGGTCCCACGCACGACGAGATCGCGGTAGGCCGAGACAAAGATGGCGGGGCGAGCTTGACTCCTACCGAAAGGACTGGTCGGCAATAGCAACAGACAGAATTGTGTGAAAACGGGAGAAAGAGAAACTTTTGCACTACAATAGAACAATCCAGGTTAGTTAGATGAGATTAGAAAAAGTAGTAAAGAAAGCTGTACACACCTAATATATTAAAAGAAATACGTTTTATCAGTCAAATTGTCTAACATGAAATTTCAAACTTATCCTCAGATAAATATACAGGGTTATTTGTAAAACACCAGCAACCTCTTTAGAGGTCATTGTACTCATCATTATGAACAACTTTTACTATGAGAACAAATCTGAAATCGAGAAATAAAAATCAGCTGTTCCCTACATTTATCTTCGTCTACCTCGTCAAAATATAGGGAACAGCTGATTTTTTTTTTCGCGATTTTAGGTTTGGTCCCATAGTAAAAGTTGTTCATAATGATGAGTACAATGACCTCTTAAGAGGTTGCTGGTGTTTTTCAAAGAACCCTGTATATGTACTAGATTCTGTCCGCGACTTCTTTCGCGTGGAAGTCTTAACTTAAACATCATCACCATCACACAATATACTAAAATAACAGTCATATTTTTACAAAAATCCCGCGGCCCTCGGTCCACCGCGTGGAATCACATCGCCAGCCCGCACTATTACAATTCGTTTTTGCCTAGCATACTTATCAACATTTTTCACCTAGCATCCTTATCAACATTTTTTTTTTCTTTTTGTACGATTTCTAAAGGTCGTAGCGTGATGTTCAAACAAACAAACAAACGCTTTAGATTTATTTTGATACAAAAACATGAAAGCCAAGTTTCCGTAAACCATTTCATACGAATTGAAGAATCAGTTGGAACATAAATACTATGGGGTTGAAGGATCACCAATAGCTATACGATTTTCAAATGTATGTTACCCTATTCCTCATCGGATTTACATAAAGTCCCGAATGTTGCTACTGAACCCTTTGTGAGGGTCAAATCTTACGCAGAACATGAATGATTTCAACCCTTTTTCTGTAGGCAGTATGGTGGCTTTGCATTCTTGAATGTACCTTACATTAGTTAAGTGAGAAAAAGTCAAAGATGAAAGAAAAAAAGTATCATCTTGTTATTCTGTCCGTCCGTTTATCACAAGCCTAGAGACAAGCCAAGATCTTTTGAACCGTAATATAATTTGATACTTGAAATTTTCACAGAGTGTGTAGTGTGTACCTACTGTTATGGCCGCTTTATCAAGAAATAATAATAATACATAAAAAACACTTTATTTTAATTTTTAAAAGAAATGTAAAAACACATTTCTTTTAAAAATTAAATAAAATAGTTAAATAGCTAAAGTATTTTATAAAATATTATTATTATATTGTTCAATATTGTACGGTGGTACGGAACCCTTCATGTGCAAGTCTGCTCGCAGTTGGCCGCTTTTTGCTAGGTAATCCTTTGTGTTTGAAGGCGGTTTATGAGTGGGGCAAGAGATTATCTTCCTGTCTGCCAATCATCTTTGTGACTTTTTTAGCATAAATCCTGATCTGGGGGTACAGTAGTGCCCCCGCCAAGACAAGCCAAGCGAAGCGCAAGAGCACTACTTACCTTTTCTCGAAGCGCTTCGTAGTTTTTTGAACCCTCATAAGTTGGGTTTGGGTTACACCAGATAAACAAAAATCTCGAGATATGATTTAAATAGTAAACTTATTTAATATATAAAGTTTAAATTGCATAGCTCTTATACTTTAGATTATATTGATATCATCTAAAAACCCCGATTTCACCACTGACTCACTGATGATCATCAAAATTCTTAGGGTTCTTCCTGAAGTCCTAGAAAGTTGAAATTTGATATGTGAGCTAGTATTAGTACCTACACAAACAACAAAAAAAAAATCTAAAACTTGAAAAAAAAATATATTGTCATAAGCAACTTAGTGAAATCCCGCCAAAAACATTTTCATGTAAAATGTTGCCAAGACGAGACCTTAGGGCTCGCACTGCCAAAAAGTATTCAGGTCTCATGTAGCTCTACAAGCTTCTAACTTTACACCTTAGTCAAAATAATATGTAGCTTGGCTGTTTCGTTTTATGTTATGTTTTCAGAGTTGATTTTGCATGCACTATTAACACTTTCGCAGACGTCACGGCCAAAGGCGGTTAATTTTACCTAGTCAAAACTGACAAACCGCCTATACCCGTGTAAATTTGCGTACATTACTAAGAAGCAACATGATCTAGTGTCGTATTGCACTCACTTAAACTTTTCTAGTGTCAAGGCAAAAATAAATAATAATTTTAATTTTAATTTTGATTTTTGTTTTTTTTTTTTAATTTTATATTTTTTTACGGCTATGGGCGTGGTATTATTTTATATGAAAAATGTTAGTGTCATTTTCAGAATTTCAACTTCATCTCAGTGTCAGCGAAAGTGTTAAGCAAAAAAACTCTTGTAAATAAATAATAAATCAAAATTTAGACAACTTATTAAATTACATGACAATTACTCGATTAAATCTGGGTCATGATGACCAGCACCCTAATTGCGTAACACACTATCAATCGGAATCTGAATCATTTTGAAGCAAATTGCTAATCCATTGCTTCATACGTTCGAAAAATTTGTCTGCTCAACACGTAAATAACGCAATGAATGTTGTTGAACTGTCTAAATGAAACCGATTCCGATTGATAATGCGTTACGCAATTGCCCCGCCGGTGTCATCGTCGGCATAATTAGAACTGAAACTACAAAAAATTGTCTCGAAAAACCCGATTCTGACGGTTCGTGAGGAAAGTCGTCTCGAAGTAACAAAATATTTTTCACTTATATAAAATATGCTAAAAATGTCCATAAAGACATAAGAGTTTTTTGACTTCAGGTTGGGTTTTTAATAGTTTAGTGTTGCTTTGTATTTTTAAAAGATGTTTAAGTGACTATTAGTAGTAAGTTATTTATCAATTTATTTGGTGTGTGTTTACAAACCACTATTGTATTAGGGTCATCCTGTAAAGATAGTCTGTGTAAGTTTAGTAATGAAATAAAAAAAAAGTAACTGCCAAAAAGTTTTGTAAGAGCCTGTTAGCAATAATTACTTTTAAAAACCTATGACAAATTATAAATATAGAAAAATTCACAGCCACCACAAGCCTTAGTTATAAACAATACCACTCAACTACCTATTTTTGTACACACACAAATACACTATTTTAAGCCTTGATTTCTCTGCCATTACCAGTACCTACCACGACATTGGAAGACGACGAGTCTAACCAATTATAGAAGCACTCGAATATAATCGAAGGCTAAGGTTAGAATCGTTAGAAGTCACGTTCTAACACTTTGGATGTCTGCCGAAGTACCGATGTCTCATGTCTGTGCTCGGTTTTAGAGAATACAAGATATATCTTAGGAAACATACCACGTGTAACTGAATAGTAAACCGTGAAGAGTAATCCATTTATTTTTAAGAAACTCGTGAATTTTTGCTTTTAGTTGAATGTTAGTTTTTTGATGTAGGTACGAGTATGTCTAAATCGTAAAATAAGTAGGTACTGATTTTAATTTATTGTTATTCTTCGCAAATAGATTCTGTGTGTGTTTAATAGACACTTATTCTGTGAAACATTTTAAGTATATTTTTTCCGTTTTGGGTCACAAGACGAGCGTCAGACGGTTGTGCCCGCCAGTTTACGTCTATCAAATAATTCATTTATTCAAACCAGGCTGAGAATCAGCACTTTTCGAACATCAAAATTACATAAGACACTCCCCCAAACCCCCCCCCCCCCCCTTCACCACTGCCTAGTGCTTTCGCTATTTATAGAAAACCTAAAAGAAATCGGTCAATATTTGACGTCCGCTAACAAATACAGGCAGACATTTTCTTTGTACGTCAAACGCGAATGATACTTGAGGGAGCGAAAACAGCTTAACCCTTTGACCGCCACGGTCGTGTATAGACGACAAATGAAAACGTGCCCAACACGCCAATGCCGACAAGAAAACACCATGTGTTTTAAGTATAAACACAGAAAACTGAATTTAGTTTATTTATTTTGTACTTAAAACATGGTGTCTTCTTGTCGGCATTGGCCGACGGTGGCGTGTTGGGCACGTTTTCATTTGTCGGCTATACACGACCGTGGCGATTTCATCTTCAAATAGGGTTAAAGATATGATATAAAACTTTACCGTTATGAACGGACGGATATTATGAAAATCATAGTAATTTCTAAATTAATTGAAAGTTACCTTACATGGATGTAGTGATGTGCCGCTGGAAATATTGAAAATTTACGGGAACTTTCCCATTGTAAATTTACGCAATATTCCCAATATTCCCGTAAGTATTCCCAAAGTTTTAATACATTTTTCGTATATACTGTATAGTTACACATGTGCAACTAACATTACGCGATATTTATACTCCTATTACCACAGCTAAACATGTCGTTACATGTTTTTACCTGCACTAGCTTGCGCCACGGCATAGCGATCGCCCCCACCCCTTGTAAAACAAGCTTCAGTTAGTATACAAAGTTTCATGATCTAATTTAAAGTATTTTTTGAATACCAGCGGTCTATTGTTCGGTTTGGAGGTAAATTTGGATTTTTTTTCTGTCGAAAAATTTTTATGGAATCGTGTTTTCGTCAAACATAAGACCTAACATTAATCCTCAACTTTACCATATATTTATTTCAAAATTAATGCTGCAGTATTTTCGACATAACGGAGGATCATGCTAAGCCATTTGAGTTAGTATTGGCCCTTAAGGTGCCACTTTTCGATATTTTTTCTATAAAAATTTCGGGAGAATATTACTCCACTGTTTGACATTGTGCATCCAAAGTTAAACATGATATCGTTTTGACTTATTATTAGTTGTGTCTGTACGGAAACAGAATAGTAAAATAAAAAGCCATTAAAAAGTTATGAGCCAACAAAGATTCGTTTTTCTTGCTATTTTTAACGTAACTTTGGGTGTCAATAAGTAATAAAAGAACTGTAAAATCTTCAAAACCAAGTCCGTACCGACAAAGCTCAGTTATCGAAGAGATCAATAAACTTTATTTGTAATTGATTTATGCAGTGGTTTTTTCATAAAACTCGATTTTCCGAAGCACTTTTCAAATCTTTTTACGCGTCTATCAGTTCGGCACGGTGTTTCTGTGCGTGAAAACTAGACGTTGTTCGTGTAGGCTAGCGTCTAACTGCTCATCACTGATATTAGCGCTGTCGGGGACGAAGCCAGGCGAGACAGCGTGCTTTTTGACCATGACCACCAGCGAGTTCGAGCTCGCGACTAGTTTACTCTTAAGTCATACAAATTAAAACGTAGCAAACGCTTTTCTATTAGAAACAAGCCCTGTCGTGATGAAAAGGGAGGATAGTTTATTTGAAACATCAGTAGTTTAACTAAAAAAATGGTCCGAATACTTATTTCTCTAAATATAAGTAGTATAAAGATCGTAAGCAATAATTTTAGTAATAGGGAAGGTGGAGAGGGTGTTAAATTAATTTGAGGAAAGTACGAAACCCACGGGGACAAAGTCGCGGGCAAAAGCTAGTACAGACAGACAGATACTTGATAATTTTAAACAAATATAAAAGTGTGTTGATTCCGTGGTGTGATTAAAAATGTTTTAATCCTATCCTACTGTATAACATTATAAATGCGAAAGTTTGTGAGGATGGATGGATGGATGTTTGTTACTCTTTCACGCAAAAACTACTGAACGGATTTGGATGAAATTTGGCACACAGATACTTTATAACCAAGATTAACACATAGAATGCTTTTTATCCCGATATTCCCACGGGATCGAAACTTACGCGGGTGAAACCGTAGGGCGCAGCTAGTAAAACATAATTTCTGATGCTTTGTAATTTTTTTTACTACGGGAATATTTACGGGAAAAATGTAAATTTACAGGGAATATTCCCGTAAATATTGGAAACTTTGGAAATTTTCAACTTATATATATAATCAACTATCGACGTAACCACGATAGTACGCAAATTTACCTAATTAATTGGCTAGTATATAATAAAAAAACACTAAAGTACATTATCATCAATATTCCCCTAAATTTCCAGTTTTGGGAATATTGCCGGGCACGTTTACGGGAATATTCCCAAAGTTTCCAAAATTCCCGGGAACGGCACATCACTACATGGATGCTTGTGTTACAGAGCTTATGTGATAAAATAATAAGCCTATAATTTTCCCACTGCTGGAACACAGGCCTCCTCTTTGTGAGGGAGCGGGCCCAGTGCAAGTTAGTGGTTGTCACATGTCTTCGAATTCTTACAGCAGCTGAATACCAGCAGTGCTATTCTGTGAAAATCTCACCGTGAAAACTTAGGTAAAGTGAGCGTGGAGTGAGCTGTCAATAGTGTCAATTCCTAGAAAAAACAATCTCACTTCACCTAAGTTATCACGGTGAGAATTTTACAGAATCGATAGGCTGTATTTTACATGGATCGACTGCCTATCTGACCTTCACAACGCAGTTACTAAGTAATACGATACCCCTTGGTAAGACTGGTTGTCAAACTTTTGGGCTTCTGACTACCCGTAACGACTGTCAAAGATACACGAATGACAGCCGGGACCAACGGCTTAACGTGCTTTCCGAGGCACGAAGGGGTCTCGGTATGTAACGTTGGTCACCCATCCACAGACCAATCGAACTGTGCGGCAGTTATTATTTAGCCACGGGCCCCTCTGATGTTGATAAATTACAATGAGAACTACTTATACTTACCTAAGCAAGATTATCACATCAAGGTTTAATCGCTTAATTACCACTAATGAGACACAATTAATTTTCTATTGTAATGGACCGCAATTGGTCCGCGCCAGGACTGAACGATCAAGATAATATTATCTCCATAATAAATCCGTTTCAACGAATATACACAATGGCTCTCTAGAGTTCATTAAAAAAAAAAACGTCTTAAAAGATTAAAATAACAAAAAAATAAATCGGAAACAAACAATCCTTGTCCAGCGTAGGAATATTTGTCAGCATCCGATTTCGTCTCGATTCTTTTAAATCCGCATAATCTCATTATCTCAATCCGGTATTGATTCGATTCTGATCCTCATTTTAAATTAAAATAGCGTATCTTTTTCATGTGATCTGCATAATGCTGCTGAGTAACTGCTTTTTGTCAATGTGATGAAAAAAACAGTAATTTGTAACTGTTACTCAAGAAACGGTGAATTTGTAAAGGCACAGTGATACTGCTCATCAAGTATTTTTAGGAAATTGTAGAAGTTGTTCAGGGCCGCGTCCAGCTAAAATAAATACTTAACAGTTTTCGCGGGCACATGTTAAAAATTATACCCATAGATAAAAAAATAGATTATTTGGATTATTTCTGGAGTAATATTATAATGATGATATAAAGTTAATGTTAAAATAAGTACAACACACGTAGTGTTAGAGAGATCAATCTGGTTCAACCACAGATAACAAATTATTATGGTAAGAGAACATCTAAGTATTTGGAACCTAAAGTGTTTAACAAAATAGATTTATTAAGAGAAAAAGTAAACATTAGCAAAGGATCACTTAATACAGAATTGAAAAACATTATACAGGATAACAAACAGAACTAAATACATTGTATATGAACCATAACAGTATAATGTTTAAATAATAGCTTTGTAATAAGATGATAAAAGAGCGCCTCTCCCCATCAAACGTAAAAGTTTGGCAAGTTTAGAATTAAGTAACACCTCTGTACTAAAATATCATTAAATTAAATAAATAAATAAAAAATATGTCTTCTATTTTTTGATTCTAGGACATGCCGGTTTACTCACGATGTTTTCTTTACCGTTTTAAGATGAAATTATTTACACAAAGTAAAGTGTCTGCCTGAGTTCAAACTCATGATCTACAACTCGTAAGTCAGAGGCGTTATCTATTGCCCACCACTGCTCTCCAATCCAATTCTAACCCATATCCAATCAAAATTGCATCTTCAAAATTGGTTCGTCCAAAATTGGTTCGTTCAAAATTGGTTCGCCCAAAATTGGTTCGTCCAAAACCATGAAATGTCTTAATGTAACTACGACGTGATTGGACAGCAAGATGAAACAATATTTCCTGCTGGACCCCATGGGCTCCATTTCGTTTACCTATTTCAAAAGTGGTCGTTATAGATTTTGTGACGTAAGCATAAGGTTATATACGTCATTTATAGTTTCTTTGAGACGGACGGACAATTTTTATTTGTTTTATTGGAAATACAGACTAAACTAATATTTATCTTCTGTCCTTTTATTAATAAAATAGAAAGAAAAAGATGCACTGAACTTAAATTTAGTTTAGTTTGTGAACAAGGGAATCGGCGCCATTGTATAGTTACATAGTAATTTGCCTTTCTTGAGCCAATCTTTTATGATTTGCATCGATTACATCTATTTTTAAGTCCTGTTCAAAATTAAAAATTATATTAATATCTTGAAGATTGTATTAACATAATTTTACACAGTTATTTATTAATCACAATAGAAATCGGCTTTATGAAAAACTGTAATAAATTGACTATTTTCAGGCTCCCATACCCCACAATCCAAAAAAAAACGGAACCCTTATAGGAGGATCATTTTATTGTTCACTAGCTGCTGCCCGCGACGTCGTCTGCGTGCATGCTCTATAGCACCAAAAATACCCAAGATGCCAGTGTCGCTATAGCATTATAAGTACACAACTTTTAAAATAGCATTAAAATATAAGTTTTTTTTTGCAAGCAAAGCAAGTGAAGAGAGTTATATGGGAGTCCTGCTGAGTTCAGTCATAAGATGTGACTGAAGGAAATAGAGAAAATAATGCAGGAATACATTCCAGGACACAAAAGAGTAAAAATACGTACAAAGGTATCATACTTTACAACACTTCCCTATAAACTACGTTGGTAGTTATGCTGCCAGGAGCCAAACTGTAAAGAGAGTCAGGACTGGTGACGCGGAAGCAAGCGACGTACAGTTGCCCGTGTGAGAAGCAACTCGTCCTGAGGTCGACACCCGCTGCCCTGCGACTTATTGATGGTCATCGCGAAGCAAACACTCACGGGGAACTGTACGCGCTTGAACTGGAACAGGAAGTTATGAGGTATTAGGGGAATGCGTGGTATAAATACTGCCTCGCCGACGCCACAACCCGTAAGAATTTCCGCCTCAATGATGTTTCTGTGGAGGGAGATGACTTTAACGGCCCATTCACGACCTTGCCGCGGTGAGCGGCGGCTAAGCGCGGGGCGGCGAGCAGTAAGAACAAAAGTATGAAAATGTTTGAAGCACGCCACGAGTCGCCGCTCACAGCGAAAACGCGCGCGGTTTTGTCGGAGCGAATCGTTGCAGCGGCGCGCGGTGCGGGGAGCGGCGAGATCAAAAGTACTGGCGAATGAGTGCGACGCGACGCAACGAAACACAGCGGCCCGGATAGCGGCGTAGATGTGACGGCTCGGCGGCGAACTTATAAACAAAAAATTTTAGACGATTTTGTGGCGGTAATGGATATAGAGTATAAGTATAGAATATAATCAAATGTTTCCACACTCATTCTTGTGTACTCATAAAACTTATCCGGATATTTTCTGTAATCTTCGTATAGGTCACGAAATTTGCCATTTAAATATCGATCTTTATTCAGTTCGTGCACTCCTTCTGTCATACTTGTTTTAAAAATATACTGCTTTCTAAACACAAAAGAGATAATTTTGATAATGCCATAATTTTGAGCACGTTTTAACGACCTAAATACGTCCACCTCGACCGCTGCCGCTAGCCGCTACTGAGGGTACGTAGCGTGTAAAACGCACGCCGCGCCGCCTGCCGCGCCGCGCGTCGCTTAGACCGAAGTCGTGAATGGGCCGTAAGGCGGTTAACACAACTTCGGAGGAGATAGGTTCCGAAGAAGCATAATCGGAACACCGACCTTCAGCTTGATGGTATGCGCTGGAAGTCCACTTGCTGACAGGGAGCTCAGAAATTCCACGGGATAATGTGTGGCGTCATCTTGCTCGACAACAGTGTTTATCGAGGTGTAGACCACTTTATTCCCCTCAATTTCCGAGAGAATCCATTCGTTAATTGCTGCAGCCTGATCATTTTTGGGCATCAAAATGGCCCGCTCACACACCCAAGAATTCTGCTGGTGCGGTATACGACTGATGTCCCCGTATACACAGTGAATGAGTTCTTCTAAGCTGGATACCACTCTACCGAGAGACTCTGGAAGCATCACCTGTCTCTTCTGGTAGAGTGCCTTCGCCAAGACTTAGAAGGACATCGGAGAATTCTTGAGCACGTGCATTGCCGCCGAGCCGAGCTCTCATACTAATGGTCAAGCGCAGCGTACGAACTCGTGACCACAACGAAGATCGTTTCAACGAAGCATTCACCTCGTCAGCCCTCGAGCCCCGCGTCACCACTGGAAGCGTTTGCCGAAAATCACCACTGAACAGAACTGTGACACCACCCATCAAACGTTCGTTCCTGCGGATGTCCTGTAGGATTCTGTCCGCGGCCTCAACGGCCTTCCTATTGGCCATCGTACACTCATCCCATACGATCAGAGAGCAATCCTTGAGCACGTGTCCCTTATCGCTGTTACGTGACACACCACAAACAGGCGTTTCCGCGCTCTCTAAATCGATGGGAATTTTAAACATGGCATGTGCTGTCTTGCCACTCGGAAGCAGTGTGGTAGCGATTCCCGACGACGCTACAGCAATAGCAATTTTGCCTTGCCTCCTGACCTCTGCAAGTATGCCAGTGGTAACAAATGTTTTTCCTGTTCCACCAGGAGCATCCAAGAAAAACATTTTACCCTGGTTTTGCCCAACGCTTTCAAGGACGGTGTCATAAATTTGCTTTTGCTCTGAAGAGAACAAAGCGACATGGTCATTTCGTATGGTGGTCATTTCGCGTTATACTCGCGATTTTCACGGTCTTGATACGGTGGTGATTAGGGAGCTGGTAACCCATATTCGATCAGTGGATTGCTGCCGATAGAAAGTACCACATATTGAAGTGAACTGAGACAGGTGTTCAGCACGCGTTCATCAGTTACTTCGACTTCGTCTCCAGTAGCGCGCCTCAAAGCTCGTCGAAAATCTTCAGACAGATGATGGCGATACTTCTCTCACAAAGCTACCGGGTTCGCGACTTTACAAAACACCAAGATAACGGCAAACAGATGACGCATGCGGCTGGGACTGTCACTGACGCTCGCCTCCGCGAGGGTGTCATGAAATGAAATGATCATCATCAATGAACAAACTTTTTTGTAATACTTAACACCGCATTTTTTGAAATTGTCTTCCTCAACTCTGCTCAAGATTTTGAGGGTTTTGTTAGAACTTGAATTTGTCAAAACGAACTATACGATACAACTTTTATGAAGAAAATGCACATCACCATCTATGAATTTTAAGAATAACTAACTACTTACCTCGCCAACATGATCAAATTTAAATTATTAATTTCCAAAAAAATGTTAACATGTAGGTAACTTGATTTGATTTTTATGAAATCTCATAGATGGCGCTGTTTTAAAATTGTCTTTATACTACTAACATTCATTAAACTATATTTCTCTGCCCAAGTTACTTAAATGGCGTAGTTTTTATAGTGTAACGTCAGATAATAGCATGGCTTACTCAAAAACAACATTTAGATATGCGTCGTTAGATTACACGCTGTCACAGAATGCGTAAGAAAAATAAAGATTCACAGCCCCTCCCCCGTAGGTGATAGCGTGATAATATGTAGCCTATATGTTGACCCGACCTCTTAGTAATATTCATGCAAAATTTTAAGTAAATCCATGCAGTACTTTTTGAGTTTATCCCGGACAGACAAACAGACAAACAGACAAACAGACAAACAGACAAAAATTCTAAAAACTATATTTTTGGCTTCGGTATCGATTGTAGATCACGCCCCAAGTATTATTTTTAAAAAATATTCAATGTACAGTTTTGACTTTCCTACGATTTTATTATATGTATAGATTTGTCTGTCGGTCTGCCAGTTGAAATTGTGAAACTCACAGATTCACAAATTCATCTTGAAAAAAAAAAATGTTCTAAAAAATCAATCAAATAAAAAATACTTTTGACGTGACAACGTCTTATAATTCGATGAAGCTGGCTCGCACGAAAAAACATGACGTCATGCGGCGTTACCAATGAAAAAAAATAGTATATTTCATTACAAGTGCGGAAAGGTTGTCATTGCAAAGAGTTCCGACAAATGTCTACCCGAGCCGAGGTGCAGCCGAAGGCGAGGGTTGACAGTCGGAACAAGTTGCAATGACGGTTTCGCACGTGTACTGAACGACTATTTTTAATACAGTTGCGAAAAAATGAAGCAATTTAATAAAATTAGGTGGTGTTAATTAAAAAAAACTAGGGTCGAAATTACTCATTTTGTGCAACAAACAACTAAAACTCGCAAAGAAAATTTCTGAAAAATGGCGCCAACCGTAGAATATAAGCAGAGATTTTTTTTTCTTCACCCATTCTGGTAGGCAAAGGGATCTATGCCCATACAGCCCAAGTCTTCAGTAGAATTTTTTTATTGATATGAAATGAAAATGAAATTTAATGAGATGAAATGAAATGATACCTAACCTAACTTATTCAATCAAATCATTAAATCTGATATTGAAACAAATTAGTAGCTTCTTTTTAGAAATATACGTATTTGCATGAATCATAAAAACTTCTATGAATTTTTTTAGTAAAAACTTCATGGTTGGTTTTTCTTTTTAATAGACATTATTTTGACAGTTGGGAAAGAGAACGCACGAGTTCGGGAAAGGTAAAAAAAAAGCACGAATATGTAATAGCCCACATCCCGAACGCTATACGTCCCTGCAATACGCCACTTTTTGAGCAACTGTATTAAAAAGAATATTTTTTCTTTTTTTTAGTATTCTTTTATGACGTTGTCACGTTCAACTATCGTCAGTAAACCGACTTTACAGACAACCGATTTTTTTGTTTTACGCCCATTCGTTGACAATCGTAGATGTTATTTATACCTATTACTCGTATTTATGACATTACTATATTTTTTTCACTAGTAAACGTAAACCCTGTTTTTGGCAAATAAAAAATATCTGATCCGAAAAGTTGGAAGTTTGTTACTAGAATTTTAGCATTATGCTGAGCGATGGCCGTTTTGCGTGGATGAGACGCATCTTTTCTCCTAAATTGTTAATTTGATTTTTTTTTTGTTGAGATCTGTTTTTTTTCTTGTCTGTTTAAGTATATATAAGTGTACGTACATATATGGTAAAATAAACAAACGTTTCTCGTAGGTAATTATGTTTCGGTCGGGCAAAGTGTTATTGAGTTTTTCCACTAGGAATTTCTTAGTAACAGCCCGGAGTTTGGAAGTTGGCGGTGTGATAACCCCGTCCATAGGAAAGCACGCTAAGCCGTTGGTCCTGCGCCTGATCTTTCTTCGGTCGTGTCGGATTGCTGTCCCATCGGACTATGAGAGTGAGGGAAGAGGGAGTGCACCTGTGTCTGCGCGCACACTTGTGCACTATAATATCTCCTGCGTACCTGGCTAATCTCCGTTGAGATTAGCCACGATGATCGAAATCGGTTGGGGAGGTTATTATTTTATTATGTTTCAGTATAAAAGTTACCATCATAACAGTTTAGAGATAAATTCTTGAATCTAATCCTATGTCTAAAATCCAATAATACTAAGGTCTGCCACCACGGGTACATCGTCTGCGGTTTTCGCATAAATTGACAATGGCAGGCCTGTTTCGGAGACTATTCATGAGCCATGCTCGTCAACCAAACTATTAATAAACCCTTGTTTCAGTGTGTCCCGATGCCCGGATTGGGGTTCCGTCGAGGGTCCTACCGTTGCGTGTGTCGAAGAGGTTTCTACTTTCCCAACACCACAGCTGACAATCGATACTATAATGGCAGTGATATTGAAGAAGAATATGAAAAACATTTGTTGGTAAGTTTTAACCATCACTCTTTATAGTTTTATTGTAAGAGGCTGCTGTGCTAATAGATGTACAGTCAGGGAAAATAATTGTAAAGCATACTGACACCCTTCGTCAACTTTTCGCGACATTGCCACTTCACACAACTGACAAAGATCAAAGAATAACAGTTTTGATTAAAAAAAAGGAAAACAAAATTACCTAGCGTAGACATATTTCGTCGGTTATCAAAAAAAAAAAAATTGTTTTTCCATACATTTTGACCGCATTAGTATTATATACACTTTTCTATGAAAGAGCTGTGTTTTTTTTTAATAACCGATTCATATGCTGAATTCATGGTAGGCTTGTGGCTAACTAATAACAGCAGCACGGGTGGATCGATCAGGTTTGCCGCGGTTGGTCCGTGGATGGGTGACCATCTTAACATACCAAGACCTCCGTGCCTCGGAAAGCACGTTAAGCCGTTGGTCCGGGCTGTCATTCGTGGATCTTTGACAGTCGTTACGGGTCGTCAGAAGCCCGAAAATCTGACAACAAGTCTTACTAAGGGGTATCGTATTACCTAGTAACTGGGTTGTGGAGGTCGGATAGGCAGTCGCTCCATGTAAAATACTGGTGCATATGGTTAGACTGGAAGCCAACCCCAACATAGTTGGGGAAAGGCTCGGCAGATGATGATGATGCTGAATTCATGGTTACATTTCGCGCGCTGGTTCAACAAGTTTCCTGTAATTTAAGTTGGTGCTTCACAAATAATTTCCCTGACTTCATGTGGGTATTCTCAGTCGGCGTATATCGTAGTAACTGAGAACTACGAAACAATCACTGGAAACTAATTCTAGAGGAAACTTTTCCAATTGCATTCGGGCTATTGTTGTCAGCCAACCTCGTACCATAGATATAAATGATAAATTATTTTATTTCTGTAAGTAGGTTTGTACAAACACTTTTACACGTCAATCATATTTTAAAAAACGAGATGAGGTCGGCGTTTCCTATCTGACTACCTACTCTGAGAAGAAAGGCCGAAACAAACTCAGAGGTCACAGTCTCTTTTATAGTCCAGACATAATCTTGGTCAGATCATGTGAAGACCATGTAGACTGGTGTCTGAAATGGTCTTCCGAGGAAAGAACCACACAGATTAACAGGACCTGTCCAGTCAGTGCACGCATTTGTCAATAATCATGCAACTCAACTCAAAACTTAAGGAGCTCAACGATTCGACGAACAATACCAAAGAAAGGACATTTGGGTAGGTCGCATAAATTACTCAAACTGCCAGACCATGACTAAATCTGAGAAAAAATAAAGACAAAAGAAAATTAACCCACATAGTCTTCACATTCACGATCATTAAAATAATATAATACTTTACAAAGTAAATATTGATGTCAATTTCTATGCTTCATAGCTACTATTAGTATTATATCAGTATACTAGCGACCCGTTCCTGCTTGGCACGTTTACGACTTTACAAAACATCAAGAATAAATCTTTCTTATATGTAAGTTTAATATAAATTCATTATACCTAGGTTTAAGCTTTCCGAAATAAATACTCTTATGAGGAAATGCGGGTGGTTGTTTCTCCATAGAAACGCTCTCGCCTGTTTTAATGCAGCAATGATTTTTTTTACAGAATAATACTTATTAACTACTTGTTTATCCCTATGTTTTCTTTTTTTGATGATACATTATTTTTATAAGCACTAACACCCTTAAAAAGATGTCGATTTAACCCGCTGACAACAGAGGCCTTTTTTTTTGTGGATGGGAAATCATCAAATGACCCTTCCCGCTCAGGGTGGAGCAAAAGGGAGTGTCAGACTCTTACTGACTAAAACCCACCCGTGTTCCTTCCTTAGCCCTTTATGTTCCGGGGCAGCGGTAACCCTTTCGGACAATCCTGCTGCCCCGGCAGGCTTTGGCCCTTACGGGCCCCTTTCCTGTTGCTAACATCTCTTTGAGGCGCGAGTGGAACACGTACGCGCGGTCCGGCACGGGCCTGGTCCTGATCGGACGGAGAGTTACCCATTACTCTCCGCCCGCAGGCCCGCGCCTTCGGCGGCCGGGAGTCGTCACGCGGCTCGTGACGTCCGGGGCGAAAACAGAGGCCTAGTATACAAATTTGACAACTAATAATGAACAAAGAAAAACGTAGGATTTATTCAGTTTATGAAATATTATTTAAAGTGGTATAATATTGGAGGAGGAAATAGACGAGGCCAAGCCTTGAATTGTGAATTTTTAATTAGGCTTTTTCAAAAGTCTCTCCGATCGCATTTCTTCTTAAATGTTGGTGAAAACCGCAACAAAATCCATTGCGCACTTTGAAGAACAACGCGTTCACTCAGACAGACATGATAAGTGACTTTAATTATTTTATAAACAGATATAGATTACCTACAGAATGGGAAAACTAACTATGCATGTGTAATACATGAATTTATAACTGACTGGCGATTTTGAGTATTTTGTATATGGCCTACTCAAATGTTCTACATATTTTGGTAGCGTCGTGTGACGGATCGTTGAGCTCCCTAAAATAGGGTTGAGCTACACGATGGACCGACGCATGCTTGCCGTTTGTTGGGACAGGTCAACTAAAAGCTGCAATAGCTCTTTCTTCAACAAGCCCTTCCAGACATGGCCCTGCATTGTTAGACTCACATAAAATCCCAATTATATATTGTTTGGAATTCAAAAGAGACCATGACCTCTGCGATTGTTTCGGCATTTCTTCTCAGGGGTCAGTCAGCTAGGAAATGCTGGCGCCATCATCATCTGCCTGGCCTTTTCCCAACTATGTTGGGGTTGGCTTCCAGTCTAACCGGATGCAGCTGAATACCAGTATTTTACATGGAGCGATTGCATATCTGACCTCCACAACCCAGTTACCAATTAATACGATACCCCTTGGTAAGACTGGTTGTGAGACTTTCGGGCTTCTGACTACCCGTAACGACTGTCAAAGATCCACGAATGACAGCCGGGCCCAACTTAACGTGCGGCGCCATCTATTTTTAAAATATTGAAGTGTAAAAGTGTCTTAAGGCGGGGATGACCCGAGCGCCGTAGGTATTGAACGTTTACCTCAGCCCCCGCCATGAGTAGCGATACGTAAAAAATTACGATGCCCGGAGACGCGCGCGCCGAGCGCACCGCTCAGAGTTCATGAACTCGAGTAGGTACTAAGTTGCGTCACAAAATAGAGCAATACAGAAGATCAACTTGAATGAATTAGTGTGGTTTTTTTATTATTCGCGCGGAGTGAATTTTCAGTGGGCAGGCCGTTAGACCGGTTTGGAGACAATAATATGTACCCAATGAAATGTAAACAGTTGCAAGAATAAAATAGCAGGGACCGAAAGGTTAACCCGTATGAGGGTTTTAACCGGGTTAATTTTTAGGATTAGGTTAGAAAACCCACAATAAAGGTTAACCCGTATTATAGGGTTAATCAGCCTATAAGAACCGGTTTCGACGTAAGGTGCATTTTAGCACATAAAACATCTGCAAGAAAGTGACAGAGATAACTACCACGTGGTCTTTGATCGTGGTTAAGTAGTCACCGCGCAGGATGCATTGAACTTTGAGCCTTATTAATGTTGCATAATACTGTTTTTAATATTGACAAATGTTCGACGCTAATAATATTTAAAATATTATTACGATTCTAGCGCATTTCACCGACAGTGGTGCCGATTCTCTTGTACTACGTACACCGCACAGTGGGGCAACCTCGACCTCTTTTATAGGGAATTTTTCACTTTTGTATGGAAAATGATTACCAACGTGTTGAGTTTTAGTGGTTTACGGGTCTCTTATTGGGGGTGGAAATTTTCATTATTTTTGCGATAGGACACACCGTTTTCGAAATATAAGCAAAAGAAAAGAAAATAATAAAATAGTACTTACTATTTTTGCATCTGAAGTCGAGGTGTTGGTGTGAATTTTAGTTCGAGCCGACTAATTTTATTCCACACCTTTTTAGTCGCGATTAAAAATGATCAGGCTTAGTTAGAAAATCTAAATTTTAGGTGAAAAACGTCAAATTCAGTATAGCAAAATTACTATTTTCACTAAACTAATATCTCAGTGCAATCTTAGTGCCGTCAAACTAAAATTTAGTTAAGTTGTGCCACTTCAATTAATTTCAGAATGGGAAATCGTCGTTTGACAGGAATAAACTAAATTTTGGTGATTTTTAGTCTAGTTTAGACGAAAACTTTTCACCAAAATTTAGTTCACCAAACTAAATTTTGGTGATTTTTAGTCTAGTTTAGACGAAAACTTTTCACCAAAATTTAGTTCACCAAACTAAATTTTGGTGAAAAGTTTTCGTCTAAACTAGACTAAAAATCACCAAAATTTAGTTTATTCCTGTCAAACGACGATGTCCCATTCTGGAATTAACTAAAGTGACACAACTTAACTAAATTTTAGTTTGACAGCACTAAGATTGCACTGAGATATTAGTTTAGTGAAAATAGTAATTTTGCTATTCTGAATTTGACGTTTATCATCTAAAATTTAGATTTTCTAACTAAATTTGAGTATTGTTAATCGCGACTAAAAAGGTGTGGAATAAAATTAGTTGGCATGAATTAAAATTCACAACAACACCTTGACTTCAGATGCAAAAACAGTACAGTTTTTTGATTTTCTTTTCTTTTGCTTATATCTCGAAAACGGTGTGTCCTATCGCAAAAATAATGAAAATTTCGACCCCCTTTAAGGAACCCGTAAACCCCTAAAACTCAACACGTTGGTAATATTTTTTCATATTTTCCATACAAAAGTGAAAAATTCCATAAAAAAAAGAGGTCGAAGTTGCCCCACTGCGCACCTTCGGCTCAAAAATCGGTTTTCAGAAATCAGAAAAAATTTCATATTAGGTAATGTTAGTAAACATTTTATAACAGCAGTATGGGAGCACAAAAATGACAAAAAACAAACAACTATAAATACCATAATATATTGTTCGGAGTGATATTTCTGTACACTAGTATAGTATACTCCATTTACAATAAGATTAGAAATTTAAACAAACTTTTTTTACAGCTTGTTCAACCGATTTTGACTTCTATTCCGTAGGCATAAGGATGGCATTAAAAGCAAAAAAAGTGCTTATAATAACAACTGTTTACCGCTTTTAATGCCATCCTTATGCCTACGAATTAGAAGTCAAAATCGATTGAACATACGGTAAAAAAGGTTTGTTTAAATATCTAATATTATTCTAAATGGAGTATATATAGGTACTTTCGACTAAGTATTCTAGTTCTTCTCTGCTGTTTTTTCGAACAAATAAGCCTTTCTTATTTCGATTCATTTTTGATCTGAAACAATAAGTTATGGTATTAAAAAAGATTGGGGATAACTTTACCTAAGCGTAAGTACAGACGCCAGCACGTCAAGCTACTACAATCTGTCAAATTTATTTAATAGATTTTCAACTTTAATGCTATCAGAATTAGGTTCAAAGTTGATTGGGAAAATTTGACAGTTTCGGGTAGCTTCATAAGCCATCTGTACGCGGGCGGCGCGGGCGGTGTCGCCCGACATCAAAAGCGGTTCACTAATACTGTAGAGAAATAATACATTTGTAATACTGGGACTGTGGTCAATAGGAATAAATTAAATATAACTTACCATATTTCTTTCGCATTTTTTTTTGCCTTCAACCGTGATTTAGTCCTAATTTTATTTCTTTTATTTGCCATTTTCACAAAACAATCATAAATATATTGTCTTAAAAGTTGCATACAAGATATTTACACAATGAGAAATAATCACTTAAGCAAAACGTTAACTGTGGTCTATATAAGTACAGTAATTATTTTATTTCCTATTAATATTATTTACGAAGCAGAAGAGAAGCGCGCGCGCAAAAATTTGTCATAGGTCTCACCTCGGTAACGTCCCGCGGGACACTGGCAGCCGACGCGCGGATCGAAAATCACTTAAATTTGAATGATCAATAATTTTTTGTAAGGAAAAAAAAAAACGATCGGGTAGAATCGATACTAAAATGAATTATCTATATTTTCATATTAATTATAGAAAAAAAGGAGTATTAGTACTTGATGAAAATGAGATTTTGGTTGTAAAAAAACTGCAAATCGAAGTTAGTTCGGTATTTTTTTCTATCGAGAAAATTGTACTGTATCGTGTATTGAACGGGTACATGGTAAGGAGAAAGAATGTATCTAAAATATATATTTATTTCAGATTCTAAATATTATAATTTGCCTATCGAAAATGAATTCTAAAACAAGCAAAAACAGGAACACCTGGCCTTAAAAGGTCTACTTATAGAAATAAACGTTTCATTTGATTTCAAAGCCCAGAGAAATTATAATAAAAGTAATTATAATTAAAATATTACAAAAAATACAAACCTGTAGTGTTTTACTCCAGTAAATAAAAAAAAAAAAATAGAATGAATACATGGAACGCCAAAAAACAGTACCCAAAAACCTCAGTAAAGTTACACTCAAACGAATAGCAACTTACGTTGAAAATATAATATTTTATATTAATAACTTTATATTTTACGTATGTAATATTCCATTCCTTTGAGCACTAATATAATTTATGCAAATGAGTTTATTAAAATAATAATGTTAATATTCTCCAAAAGGGCTCCTATAAAAAAAAATATGTTAAGGCGGCTTATACGTTTACTTCGCTTCGACACGTTATTAAAATAATAAATCGCCTGGAGCTACCTTTACACCTTCCTCTTCGGTCGTTCACAGATGTAAGAATACTTCGCACACGGTTTCTTTGAGTAAAATAAATGCGTCAACGACTTGCTTAAACCGTTTTAAGCTGGAGAAAGACGGATAAATTATACTCAGGTGATTAGGTAAAATGTCCTTTCGTTTAAGCCAGATCATACTTTATCAGAGTTCTCTCACATAATTAACATTCCATCGCTACTTAAGGGCCTATACTACCTCAAATGGCTTAGCATGATCCTCCGTTATGTCAAAATACTGCAGCATTAATTTTGAAATAAATATATGGTAAAGTTGAGGATTAATGTTAGGTCTTATGTTAGACGAAAACATGATTCCATACAATTTTCTCGATAGAAAAAAATTCCAAAGTTACCTCCAAACCGAACAATAAACCGCTGCTATTCAAAAAATACTTCAAATTAGAACATAAAACTTTGTATACTAACTGAACTAACTATAAAGCAGGTCTTATGTTTTTTTTTAATTACCATTATTTTCACCGTAAAAAGCAAATACCTAAACTATTGGCGCTGCCTGCCGCCTAGCACCACACTCTGTCTCGCTCTCACTCATTTCGCGGGCAGTATCGTGCGAGCGAGATAAAAAGTGAATTTTAGCTGAGGTAGTACAGGCTCTTAATCAATTCAAATCAAAGTTGATTTTTGATTGACCATTTGTAACCAAAATAAATCGTCATAAGGGTCCTATTAATGGCGTGGTGGGAAGAACGCTGCTACTCATTTCCCGGACATAAATTCAGACCTAAAATGGGGTGAAGTCCCGTACACTAATTTTCTTCGCCCTGTATAACATTAAAAGCATGCGCTCTCAATTGCAAAGGGAAGACATGTTATTTATATACTCCTTAACTATTTATTCAAGTTGGCAAGGAAATAATGCAAACTATAGGTATTATTATTAGGTGTATTCAGCACATGAGTCTAGACAGAAATTTCCCTAGCGTAGAATTTTTTATCGAAATGTTATACAAAAGTGCAGAATCATTTATTAAATCTCTCTGCCATCCTGCCGTTCATACTCAGCACCTTTATTCGGTTCTAGAAAAGCTTCATCTACTTTGATCTGGTAAATAGAAGCATTCTAACATCAACTTTTTCTTCCACCAGCTACAACGCAGCCTCTACTCCATTCCTGATGCCTTTGAGTGCCTCCCCTGTGCCGAGGGTTGTGAAGCCTGCTTGGATGGCTCTCCGTGCGTGGCAGCCCTGAACTGGGTCGTAAGGACCACCATCTTCGCGCTTGCCTGCCTGGTGATATCCTGCTTGCCTTTCATCGTGTATTTTACTATAAAATACGGACATGTTAGGGTAAGTATGATTTGAAAACTGTTTATTATATATTGTATGTCAGCAGCAGCAGGGAGACAAATTAGTGACCAGAACTATTTACAAAGAACTCAATTCAAGAATTCAAAGTCCTGATTGATTTATCTACGCACAGCCTAAACCGCTGGTCCTAGAGACATGAAATTTTGAGGGTGTGTTCTTTGTAAAGAGTTGGTATCCACTAAGAAAAGATGTTTTGAAATTCCAACCCTAAGAGGGTGAATGGGGGGAAGGTGAAATTTCACGCGGACGCGGGACGATGTCCCGGCCATAAGCTAGTTCACTATAATAGGATGTACTGCTGTTGTTGACTTAAACACTACTTGTATGCTTTCAGTTGTGTCTAATAAAACACCTACTCTGTCACACATTATTCTATGATTGTAATATTGTAACAAAACAGGGCCTCAAGTCTGCTATTACTCGTACAATAGTGTCAGAATGGTCTATCATTGATTTCATGATTGTTGATTTTGACAAGTTTGGTAATCTACTAATATAATGGCGTCATTATGACTTTCCAATGGTCAACCACTGACACACCATTGAAAGAAATGGCGTAAAATGGTAATCTCGTACATAATGACAAATGAATAAATGTAATGTTTATTGCTATTTACGAACTTCTTACTGCTTCAGATTGCAAACACTAATACGTAATATGTAAAAATGTATATTAAATGAAATCTAGCATGAAATTTAGTAGTTTTTCTCAGACCATTGACCGACCAATGATCGACCATTATGAATTTAGCAGATTACGAACTTTTAGCAAAATGACAATGGAATCGTGTTGGAATGACGACTTTATAAAAATAGCAGACTTGGGCCCCTGGCCAAGTGCGAGTCGGACTCGCAGTAGTGTTTCCGCCCACAAGGTCGAAAAAAACAAGTTTCTTATATGGAGACCCCTTTAATTTTTACCAACTTTATTACTTTTTTTTTAATCTTTTTTAGAAGAAACAAAGCACACAAAGTTTCTGGGACTATATATAGACGAGAATATGAAATGGAGTAAACATATTGAATTTATAACAAAAAAACTAAATCAGTTCCAGTACGCTTTGCATAATCTTAGTAAAATAGCAAGTCGCGAAACCGTACTGACTGCATATCATGCATATGTGTCTTCTACATTACGCTATGGCATAATATTCTGGGGAAATTCAACGGATATGGAGCTAGTGTTTAAGGCCCAAAAAAAGTGTTTAAGGGCTGTGTGCCAAATAAAAGCTACTGATAGTTGTAGACCACACTTTATTGACCTAAGAATAATGACTTTTCCATCTCTATACGCGTTTGAAGTAGCAATGTTCGTTAAAAAACACTTATATTTATTTGAAACCCTGACTAGTAAACGTCACCGGGACAAAATTCACGCTGTGCCTCATAAAACAGCATTATATGCAAAAAGTTTTCTGGGAATGGCCCCAAAAATTTATAATATGATACCCAAGACTATACGACTTGAGAATGATGTTAATAAATTCAAAAGACTGCTAACAGACCATATGGTTAAAAAAGCGTACTATTCCATTGGTGAATTCTTAACAGACGAGTTAAATTAATAATAATATTAGATATGTCAAATGTCCGATTTATTTATGCTTAATTCTATCTAAGTGCAATTATATAACGTAATATATTTTAATTTGAATAATAATTTTAATAATACAACGCATGAAAAATTATAAATTGGTAAATTCCCTAATTATTTAGACATTAATACTCTGACCTTTTATTTTAAATATTTGACATTGTTTACTTATTGTTTTTAATTTGAATTTATAACATTGTACAAGTATTGCTTTTGAATGTATGACATTATGTAATGGATTAATTGGATTCTATGAAATTGTATACTTAACTATAATCATGAATTTTGCATGCCTGAATTGATACGATACAGTGGACTACGCATTCACTTAACATCTGGAAATGTAAAAAATGTACTGTGTTGAGCAATAAATATTTGAATTTGAATTTGAATTTACTTTTTAAATTTTTTTACTTTTTATTATTCGTTGTTATAGCGGCAATAGAAATACACACTTTGTGAAAATTTCAACAGTCTACCTATTACGGTTCTTAAGATGATGCCCGCTGACAGTCAGATGGACGGTCTGCCAGCATTGGCTTAGTTATTACTAACCACGCCACGGAACCCCGGGTGCCCACAGGCACGGTACCCTAAAAATGAAGTCACATAATAATACACACATCAAAAGTGTCTAGGGATCAAGCATTTTTATGCGGATTTCTTGAGATTGAGATGTGGCTTTGTAATAAATTTATGATTTTATAAATTTATATGGATCCTTTTTGGTGCATTTCATAATTTGAATCAGGAACTGTGAATCAAATTCGAGTAAAAGATGAAAATCAGCTGTCAATATTTTCCCTATAAAAACATACAACGCATTGAAGACATTATTAGTGCTACTGTTTCCCTACTACTGATTAAAACCAACGTTATTATGGAGCGGCGACGTCATTTAAGCAGGGAAGAAATGCTCAGAGCCGTGGGAATGATAGAAGCTGGTTCCCGGCAACGTACTGTGGCTTTAGCTCTGAATACAAGTCAGAGTGTTATCAGTCGACTTTGGACACGTTACCGAAGCACTGGTACCGTGGCTGAGCGCCATGGAGGACGGTATCGCTGCACCACACGGAGACAAGACCGATACATTCAAATCTTAACTCGAAGAGCTCCAACAATAACCGCCATGATGTTAGCCGTGAGGCTTCATCACTCTTCAGGGAACTTAATTAGCGACCAAACAGTCAGAAACCGCTTGCATGAAGTGAACCTTCATTCCCGAAGACCGCTACGGGTACCACCTATAGCAATGCACAATCGTAGGATTCGATATCAATGGGCTCTTGAACACAGAAATTGGGCAGAAGAACAATGGCGTTTCGTGTGCTTTTCTGATGAGTCTCGTTTTGGTATGAGACCGGATACAAGACGTATACGACACTGGAGAACCCCTGGACGCCAACAGCGATTAAAATCCTGCCAGGAAGTCCATCCTTATAGTGGTGGAACCATCATGGTATGGGCGGGTATTTGGATCGGCGGAAGAACTGAGTTGATTTGGATCAGAGGCAACCTCAACGCTCAAATTTATGCTGAGACGATTGTATCAGACGTCATCGTTCCTCTACAAGTGCAAATCGGTCCCTTATTTCAGTTAATGCATGATAATGCACGACCGCACACCGCAAGAGTTGTAAGACAGACTCTCGCCGCAGCTAACATCAATGTCCTGCCCTGGCCTGCTCAGTCGCCAGACTTGAACCCGATTGAGCATGCATGGGATATGCTACAGAGAAGAGCTCTGCCGAATATGGAGGGTATCCAGTCGCAAGAAGACCTTTTTTTGTTGTTGCAACGAACATGGGCGGCCATTCCACAGCGTGATTTGGATGAACTCATTTTGAGTATGCCAAACCGATGTTCTTGTGTTGTTAGTGTTCGCGGTAGAAACACGGATTATTAATTGTTTAAGTTACCCAATAAAATTTTAGAGAAAACTGTTATTTCAGTCTTTTTTTCGAACTTTTGTGTTAGTGGTTCAAATGTCAAAAATCCCTTTATTAGGAAAATGGCAAATTTCTTTATTAATGCAAAGGTGACTTGGTTTATCGTTACTGTGACAAACGAAAACACTTTATTTGATGAATCCTTAAAGAAAATTTTAATTAATATCAATCAGGACAAAAGTTATTGCAAAAATATATGTTGATCCCTAGACACTTTTGATGTGTGTAGATACCTATTGCAGATCTTGTTTCACACTCCAAGATTCCAATAGGATGGGTAAATAATAAAAGAAATTCCTTATTCCTTATTTCCCTCAAGCCCAACGCTAATATCTAATCCGAAATTAACGCTAATGTCTTATGCCCTCACTAATTGTACACAACACATTGTCTCAAGCAATCACGTTCTAAGGAAAAACTTATTATGATTTTGGCAGTGACGGATAGCTTCAGCTTATGGCATCCATGATTGATGTATTCTCCTCCCCCCTCCCCCCGTGGAACTTGAAAAAGTTAGTGAGTATTTATGATTGTCTGATGAACAATTGACTGTGTAACTTTTGGGATGGTTTAGTTGGCCACCTGTTATTAATCAATCAACTCAACCTCGACTGCAGAACATAAGAGCCAAACCGGCCGGACCGGTCGAAATCCACTGAGGTTTTGAAAAGGCAGCGTCCAGAGAAGTACACGTGTGACAAGGATGGTTTCATCAAGGTGGGGAAGAAGAAGAAGCTGCCTTGTCGAAACCAGTGCGGCACCGCGCTGGCAGGACCCAACATGCTGCTGCGTCCCGCAATTCCGACGACGCAGCTGTACGTGTCCAGACTGCACCACTCCACGAAAGTTGAGAAGATCGTGGAGCACATGCGTGTGAAGACCAACTGGACTTCGAGGGTCGAGAAGTTGGAGTCGCGTCACAACACGAACTTCAAGTCGTTCGTGGTGCATGTTCCGACACATCATCTCGAGAAGTTCCTCAAGGAAGAGTTCTGGCCGCAGGGTGTTGTGTACCGCCGGTTTCGTGGCCGGCCACATGACACCAGTCAGCGAAACACGACGCAGACACTTCGTGTGCGTTAGTTAGTTTTTAGTGTAATTATAATGGTTTATGTATTTATAGTATTTTTAAGTTATATTAATATTGTATTGTATGTGTTTGTATGGGCCTTGATGCCTGAAATAAATAGATAAATAAATAAGCCTCTCCTAAGCTGCGCCAGTTGTGGTGGAGGGTCAACACACTGTCGTCCGCCTTCCGGATCCAGTCTATCGCAGCCATCATCTTAAGGTCGTCGGTCCATTAGCTGGGGGCGTCCCACACGACGCTTGCTGATACGCGGTCTTTACTATAAGACTCGTCTGCTCCACCGGCCATCGGTCGTTCATATCGGCATCGGGTGAAATTGCATATGAATTTGATGCAATGTATTGTGGAATAACTTTGAGTGCCATAACTTTGTGGCACACACAGGAATTTAGTCCATTCATATCCTTCGGCTGTAATTATAACAACAAAATTTATAAAAAAAAAATCGGTTGTCTGTAAAGTCGGTTTACTGACTATAGTTGAACGTGACAACGTCATAAAAAAATACAAAAAAAAAATAAAATAAAAAAAGGAAAAAAAATCTTTTTTTTCGTTCTTTATTTTTTTTCTTTTGTTTTTTTTTTTCGATTGTGCCTCTTTGTAGCTCGTTCCGCGCTCTCGCTTGCACTTCCTTAAATGGAACGCCTCTGAGCGAGGTAACGCCGCATGACGTCATGTTTTTTCGTGCGTGCAGCCAGCTTCATCGAATTATAAAACGTTGTCACGTCAAAATTGCTTCTTTTTTTATTTCTGATGGTTTTTACCGTTTTGTTAGGGATAAAAATAAACTAATTTTTCTCAGCAACTTGAGCTTCCTTCGTTCAGAAAGGACCATGATGCTGAATCTTGATTTAGCAACTCAACACACATTACAGGAACGTTCAAAGGTAATGAGTTATAAGTTAATAATAATAAGTTACGAAGCAATAACTTTGTAACTTATCAAATAGCTTCCCATGTAACTATTATTCATCATGTTTGCAAACTTGCTCAATCAATATGTTGAAATTTAGTTCTGTTAGGTACCCCGTTATACTAATACCGTGTGTGCTCGTTACCGAGTTACATAATTTCGAAAATGTTACTTAGTACTTATATTAAATTATTTGGCGTCATGGCGCAGGTAATATTTTGCTTATTCACAGATTCCTTACTTGTCAATCTATGTTATACAGGATGTTAATATCGGCGTGCAAACTGTTGCCATAAATTCAGCACACAATTCTAACGCAACGTTATTAAAACCGACGAAAAATTTAAACGCTAGGGATCATGATTGAGCAGAATTCATGGTTAGTTTGCGCGTCGATGTGTTAATACAACGTGTATATAAATGAGCAATATTATAAAATTATCATTTTTTGCATACCTTTTACCACCATTATCATTACCAGAAAGCCAATTCCCGTAATCAAAAATGATCAAAATCCAGTTGCAATCTCATTTCAGCGTCAATCTGTCAAAAATACCTACATTTTTGAGAGATTGAAACTGAGATTAGACTGTGCACGTACTTGAAACTTAGGGAATCGCCTCAGTTCTAAGGCAGCATCACTGACAGGAATAAAAAACCTTTCCTTGGTTTTAAAAAGCAGAAAACAAAGTATGTATTAAAAATAATTCACACTCCGAGAAATCCCCAGGCAAACCTAGTATCTACATACACTTTAAAACAGGAAAAACCAAGCTATTAAACACCAAAAAGTTTCCGTAAACACGGCACTAAATGTTGCAAATTGCGCGCCCATTTTGTGCATTCAACAACTTTTACAACCGCCTTTTACAAAAGTGGTGTTTTCTAACGCCAAAACAACGTAACTGGGCAAAAATTATGTTAGCATGTAAGTACTTAGAATGTTTCCGCGTCGTATTTCGCTGTGCTATCCAAAATCTTGGCGAATTCCTATGCAGATACTGGTTGAAACACTCATGACCTTGCATGTTATGAAACGGTTGCAGTTTTTAAGGGTGAATTTAGATAGGACAGTATTGAAATTTTTGTTAGCCAAAGACTTGATATCTTGATGACTATGTGAAATGTTACTTTGAAACGTAAACCAATTCAGACTCATTATTTATCGTGAGATTAGGAAACCAATGAAACCAAACATATCGTCGACCGTAGCACGGTATTTCGCCTAGAACATGCTAGGTGGACAAAATTCAAGTTTTCATTTCCAGGAAATCTTAATTGCATAACACAATCAACACCCCCAAACTCCAAATTCCGAGAAAAAGTTGTTTTTCAAATACTTAACTGATGAGTCATAGAGTCCAGAAGTCAGGTAATGAGTTTAATGCAAGCGTTCCGGCAATCAGTTGCAATTTAGCGACACATTTGTGCACATCTCATAGTGGTTTATAGTGATATTGTGAAAGTTTTTTGTGATGGATATTAATACTGAGGGTATGTACTATTACTTAATATATTATTTTTATCAGAATCTATTTAAATGAATTTTTAGCATTTTTTTAACTTGATGCATAAATTTTAGCGTAATTTTTTTCATAAAGAAAACTTAGAACGTTCAGGAAATACATTGATTCGCCTCTATTCGGGCTAGTTTTTAGATATATTGTAGGTATAACTGTGTAGTTTGTAAAATTACACATATTGTTCAGCACACTTCAGTACAACATATTTTTTTCTTTTTTTTTCAGAACACGTTTACTCTATTTCAAGGGTAGCCTTTTTTGAAGAGTGGTCGAAACACGCAAAGAATGATAAACGGTCGCGTATTTATGACTATCTTTCTTCAAAATTTCACTTTGGTGACATTACTGAAAGCAGCCAAAGAGAAATAAAGCTGAAAATATCTAACTTTTCTACTAAGATTGGAGCCAAATGGTTGGCTTCGGGAAAATCGAAGGAGCGTTTTTTAATAACAAATAAGACATGGCTGGATGAAGGAGACATACAGTTTACTATGAGTTCTTTAGCCCCACAACCTTCGACATCGAGTGAGGCCGACTGCTGCCGAAATTGCTATGCGTTCAGCAGGGCAAAGAAAAGTTGCCCATGTGATTAGAGACATTAGTGAGAGCCCAGATAATATTATTAAGTCAAAAAATACCAGTTGTGATCCTAGGCAGTTAAGTAGTGACGAAGCCTTAGCATACTATATAGATTCTAAGTCAACAACACATGCTTACAAACAAACTAGGAAGTGGTCCATAATGGCAGGACATAATGTGTTTCCGTCATATTTTAGTGTAGTAAAATCCAAACAGGCCTATTACCCTGCAGAGGAGCACATTGCTATAACAGAAACTCGTGCTGAAATAAATTTGCAAGCCTTATTAAATAAAACAGCGGAACGTCTAGTATTAGCACAGAATCAAGTTATCAGCAGTGTCCTCCCAACAAGTTCAACGTTACACTTGTTAGTAAATGGGGATGTGATGGAAGTTCTGGGCACAGCACATACAAACAGAAATTTGAGAACACTGAAGATACGGACGAATTTCTTTTCGTATTTTCTTTCGTTCCCCTTAAGTTATATGATGGGTCCAAAATTATTTGGCAAAATCCTCGGTCTTCATCAACTATGTATTGTCGCCCAATCAAATTTATATTTGCTAAGGAAACGAACGACTTCACGTTAGCGGAGACAAATAGATTGTTGGAAGAAATTAATGCTCTTCTTCCAACACTTATCAACTTTAGTGATTCTCAAATCTCTGTGAAACACGAACTTCTTCTGACAATGACAGACGGAAAGGTATGTAACGCCTTAACGGAAACTCGTTCATCTCAAAAGTGTTTCATCTGTGGTGCCACCCCCAAGACGATGAACGATGACCCCGCGAAGTTTAACAGCAATCAGGAACATTTTGGCTTTGGTTTATCTACACTTCATGCTTGGATTCGTTGCTTTGAATGCCTTTTACATATCAGCTATAAGTTGAATATTAAGAAATGGCAGGCTAGAAGCGACGAAGATAAAGCTGATATCAAGGTTCGTTCCGAAGAAATCAAGTTGAAATTCAAGAACGAAATGGGACTCATTGTAGATAAACCAAAGCCAGGATTTGGTTCTTCCAATGATGGAAACACAGCCCGTCGCTTTTTTAAGAATGCTGAGATGAGCGCTCAAATCACAGGGTTGGATGTTACTATTATCAAACAATTTGATGTTATTTTGAGGACATTGTCTTCTGGGTTCGAAATAAACTTAGTTGAATTTAATAAATTTTGTCTTGAAACTAGAAGACATTACCTTAGTCTCTATTCGTGGTACTATATGCCTGCTACTGTACATAAAATATTAGTACACAGTACTGAGGTCATCAAAGCGGCATTGCTTCCAATTGGGCAGCTTTCCGAAGAGGCTCAAGAAGCACGTAACAAAGATTGCCGCAGATTTAGGGAGTACAACACCCGCAAGTGCTCACGTGTTGCCACGAATAGAGACTTGCTGTCCATGTTAATAATAACATCTGACCCTTTGATTAATAGCCTTCGTGAGATTCCCCAAAAAAAGCCGGAAAAAATATGTGCAGAGGTATTAAACTTAATTGTAAGCCCGACCATAGTAGCATCAAGACCCGAAACGTCATCATATTGTCGCACATTGCCGCAAAATGATGACGATTCACCAGAAGATTTTGATGATGATTCTGATGATTAGGTTTAGGTTAAGTTAATTTGAATTGTAGGTATTTATTTATTTAATGCAATTTTGTTGTTTGTTTATTATTTTAAATAAAATTTTCTGTTTAGATATATTTTGTTTGTTTTTTATTACAAAATCATACCAAAAACTATTAATAATGCCTCAATATGACTACTTATATATAAAAGCATCGTTAAATATCATAAAATAATATTGTCCACCTAGCATGTTCTACGCGGTACACTGTGCGTAGGTTCAATTGAGGTAAGGGACAAGACACCCAATGTCCCTTACCTCAATTGAACCTACGGTCGACGATATTAATCATTCTGATGTGGTGGGCCAGTACACCCATATCAGAATAATTGAACATTGATTTTAGTTTAACTGTCTACAGTTCAATATTTTTCACGCTGTACATAATTATTATACAGTCTACTGTAGATTATGAAAAATATTGCCACGATGAGAAAAAAAAACACAAAACGCAAAAACAAGCGGCTACATCGTTTTTCTGTTTCGTTACTTTTTTATTTCCTGAACCATCCATCATAACGGACCATCGATCAAATTTTGTGATGTCAACAGAAATTGAGGTACAAAGAGTACTACAGACACTTTCCAAACTGAATTGTTGGTGGACATTACTCAGAGTTCCCTCATTTTGTATAATTTTTAGCATTTCCAAAGTTTTGAACACACTTCAGGGTTCATAAGAGTTGTGAAAATATTTAATTATTTATTAACCTTTATGCACAAGTAAAAAAATACTGTACAAAGGCGGACTTAATGCCCGAGGCTTAGTCTTAATAATAATAATAATAACAGCCGCACAGGTCGATCGATCAGGTTAAGCTACGCTTGCCCCGGTTGGTCTGTGGATAGGTGACCATCTTCACATACCGAGATCCCTCCGTGTCTCGGATAGGACGTTAAGCCGTTGGTCCCGGCTGTCATTTGTGGATCTTTGACAGTCGTTACGGGTAGTCAGAAGCCCGAAAGTCTGACAACCAGTCTTACCAAGGGGTATCGTATTACGAAGTAACTGGGTTGTTTAGGTCAGATAGGCAGTCGCTCCATGTAAAATACTGGTATTCAGATGCATCCGGTTAGACTGGAAGCCGACCCCAACATAGTTGGGAAAAGGCTAGGCAGATGATGATGACGACTTAATCTTAATATTAACTCAGGACTTTCTAATATAAATGAACATACTAATAATTGTTACGTGAAGTTGACATCACAGTCGTGTCAAGCTGTGCTCTGTCTGTCAAGCACACTATGCACAGAGCACAAAATCTAAAATTTGACAGAGCACACGTTCTGTGGCACTATGGTAACTTTTTTTTAAATTGACAACGCCTTTATCAGAAAGGTTTTTGTAGTTTGCGGCAGACTTCGCGGTCTCCTACTATGGGTTATTCGCACTTCGTCCCATTCGCACTTAGTACCGCGTTCGTAGTTGGTCCCATTCGCACTTGGTCCCATTTGCACTTGGTCCCATTCGCACTTGGGCCCAATCTACCACCACTGTAGTACTTGTAATTTATAGTTGAGATTCTAGTGTTTGAGGGCTACCAAATATTGTGCAAACTGTTCGGTAGGTACTTGACCAGCTCTTATATTTTTTTTTTGTTGCGTTACCTTTCCCGATTAAAACATTATGTGGTGCAGGGGCGGGCGTTTTGGAAGTATCTTTTGTAACATTTGACATACAAAAAGTGCTGATTGATTCAAACCCTTAAAAAAACTAATTTTATTTTTCGTCCTTCGCATAGTGTGGGATATCGTTGGATAGGTCTTTCAAAAATATTAGGGGTTTGGGAAGACTGTTTTTTGATTAAGTAAACCGTTCGTGACTTATGAAGCTTTGTAGTACCAATTTTCGTTAGAGGCAAGTGTCCCCCCCTCTACCAACTAAACAGTTGTAGTTAGAAATTCAAATATCACGGCAATAGTACCTATATATATAACGAAGTTTAAAAGAAAACCATCACACTTAAGTGGGCTTTACAAGTTTACGAGTAATAGTCGACCAATTGTATTTGACCCGAAAATTTCGATTTTTTTATTTTTTTTTTATTTTGAAAAATTGTCGGATTAGGTGAGGATTTGTTTAGGAAGTCAAATTAGGTAGGTAGTCATGTTTGGCTTTTATTTAGAGCACTAAACTATCAGTCAGCGAATACGACCCGCACTTGGCTGTTATAAAAACTACGGAACCCTGCACTGCGCGTGGCCCGACGCACTTGACCGGTTTTTTATTTTCTCGTCTGTTGTTCCCAGGTCGTAAGAGCAGCAAGTCCAGCTCTTCTCAGGGTCATAGTCTTGGGAGCTCTCCTCATCTACTGCACCACTCTAGTCATGTACGGAAGACCCACTGTCCTGACCTGCACCGCCAGGGTCTGGCTTCGAGAAGTCGGGTTCTGTCTCACGTATGGAGCTCTTATGTTAAAGACTTGGAGGTAAGTGTTTCAAATTGCCACTACGCCATTTTTTTTTCAAACTTGTACATTGAGTAGAAATGGGCGCGCTTGGGAACTATTGTTCAGCAGTTAACGTTTTTTCGGCTGAAATGATAGTGAATATTAGGTGGTTAGGACAAGATGTAAAATTTTAGAAGATAGTCAAAAGATTACCCTTTAAAAAAATAACCATGATAACCACCAGGTTATCGTGGTTATTTTCTTTTTCTTCACGACCATTCCTGAAGAACAAAAAATAGACGTATGCCAATTTTGGTGTAACATCCCACACTAGGTAATCTTTTACAATTAGGTCACGAAGCTTTTGATGTGTTTGCGATACTTGAAGATTTGGCAAACAATTTAATTATGTGGTCTTTGATTTTTTTTTCAATAACACAGATTTTATTCTCGCTATGTCAAAGTTTAATTTCAAAGTATTATTAACTTAAGCCCATTCCAACGTCAAAACTTTGCACAGAGCTAATTTTATTAATACAGGTATCACAAAAATCCAACGGACCGTTATTAAGCCCGGAATTAAGACCGGTCCGTGAAACAGAACCTTTAAGCCCCGTCTAGGGTCATACAAAGCATACCTACCTTCACGTTCAAAATTCAATTTTAAGTTCAAAATTCAATTATGTTTTTCCATCAGTGTTAAGCGAATGAAGTTGTTAATTTGTTTGATTTAAATTGAAATCCATTTTCATTAAATTTGGGTTTCATCTGCTACTATTCATTTTAATGGGTAAAAAAATAATTATTAAAAGTAAAACGTGAGTAATTTGATAAACTTGGGAGTAAGTGTATAAATTGGGATGTATTTTTTAGTCCCATTTAAATAGGTGGGAGCCTATTGCTATTAACAGATCTTCGCACTGCTACTAAGAAACTCCTGATGGAAAAATCCAATAACGCTTTGCCCTACCTGGGAAATTAACCCAGAACCTCATGCTTATCAGTAGCACTTGCAAATACTATACGAATGAGTCAGTAAACATTAATAGGTTGATATGAAATGGGTCTTGTCCTGAACAAACTTCCGGAATTGCTTTTTTTTTATTTCGAACCAGACGCCGAACTTTTTTTCCAGAAGCAATTAATTACCCAGCGGAAACATTATAAGCCTCCTTAATATATTTTACATCAACTTTTCTAAATCTCCAATCCGAGTCTCATTTCAAGCATATAATTGGGCTTGAACTTTCAGATTACGATCAAGTTTATTTTAATTAAATACCGACGGGATGGAATTGTCCTCTTGTCGCGATAAGAATCAAGTTGTCTTTTAAATTTTGGGCCCCCTCTTTAGAAACGTGTAAATAAAGGGAATCAGGCACAATGTATGATAATCAACTCTAGTCTAACGTTTGCATAACAGGATCAGTTTTGTATAAGGAAACTGATCGCGCATTCATTAAATACTTATGGACCTAAGTATTTTCTAAATGGCATTAGGAGTGTGTCTGGTTGTCTGCTACGTTTTCGTAGGCGGGATTACTAATCCTATTAAGGTGACGCCTCGTGTTTGGAGAACTTTTCGTATAAGGCCTTTCAATAATTGGAAAATGAATGGAAACGCGAGCATATCCTAACCTAAACAACATTTAATAAAATCAAGGCGTTAATCTTGAGGGGGCCAAACGCCTCCTGCCGGAGGCTTTACGCGGGGGTCGTGCGGTCCATGGCCCTATACGGGGCCCCGGTGTGGGCGCGTTCACTGCGGCGGCGAGCCGCCCATTACCTGAACGCGCCCCAGAAGGTGGTAGCCGTAAGGCTAATCCGGGGGTACCGCACGATCTCGGGCGAGGCGGCAAGCCTGTGGCGCGCGGAGGCACTACGCCGGGGGGAAACTCCGCTTCCGCGGCAAATCGCGGCGGAGCGGGCCGACCTCCGGCGCGATCTCATGGCGGCATGGAAAGAGCGACTGTCGCAACCCAGCGCAGGGCACGCCGCGATAGCGGCGGTAAGACCCCTCTTTGAGGAGTGGCTAGAGAGGCGCCACGGCGCCCTCACCTACCGCCTGACGCAGGTCCTCACCGGACACGGGTGTTTCGGGAGGTACCTGCACATCATCGGGCGGGAGGAAACGCCCGGGTGTCACCACTGCGAGGGTCGCCCGGAGGACACGGTGGAGCATACGGTGGCGGTATGCCCCAATTGGGCGGAGCACCGCCGTGTTCTCGCAGAGGCGATCGGCAGCGGCGGCGACCTCTCGCGCCCGGCCCTGGTTCAAGCCATGGTCCGGGGCGAGAGGGAGTGGGAGGCAGTCACCTCCTTCTGCGAAGCAGTCATGCTAGCGAAGGAGGTGGCGGGACGGCTGAGGGAGAGGGCCTCACGTCCCAGCCGCCGCGGGAGACGCCCCGGGCGTCGGGAGCCGCGAGACGACTCCCGGCCACCGTAGGCGCGGGCCTGCGGGCGGAGAATAATGGGTAACTCTCCGTCCGATCAGGACCAGGCCCGTGCCGGACGGCGCGTACGTGTTCCACGCGCGCCTCAAAGAGATGTCAGCAGCAAGGAAGGGGCCCGAAAGGGCCGAAGCCTGCCGGGGCAGCGGGATTGTCCGAAAGGGTTACCGCTACCCCGGAACACAAAGGGCTAAGGAAGGAACACGGGTGGGTTTTAGTCAGTAAGAGTCTGACACTCCCTTCTGCTCCACCCAGAGCGGGAGGGGTCATTGGATGATTTCCCATCCACAAAAAAAAAAAAAAAAGGCGTTAATCTTTGCACTGAGACCTTTTTTCAATAAGTACTGTGATAAACCAACTCCTTGATAAACTAATTTTGGTTAAAGTCAAATCATTTATTTCAAATAGGGACATAAAAAGCACTTTTGAACGTCATAACTTATATAAAATAGAATTGATTCTGGTTCCTCTTCCAAAAGATAGTTTTGTATGGAGAAAAATGGGCACGAAACTCCACTGTTACTCTTTTAAATCAAAATCTTGTGGGAATGTAAAGACGCCAGCACATCATTCTACCCAAAACTGTCATTTTTTTCCAATCAACTTTGAACCATATGCTTTAGCGATAAAGTTGAAAATCTATTAAACATATTTGACAGATTGTAGTAGTATTATCAGGATTAAACGTATATTTTGCCCTAACTAAGGTCATGTTATACCTGGAAATCCATTTAGTCTCTGAGACGTGAAGGCGCTGAGAATTTATGCAATAACGAACACGTGGGATAAAATAGGGATTACTATACATTCTATCGTCGGCGAAAAACTGTCTATCATCTGGTGGGCGCTGAAAAGGTACAGACAGCAAGTCAGACGGACGCACAGAGTAACAAAGTTACCATAAACTAAACAAACCTTTTTTACCGTCTGTTCAATCGATTTTGACTTCTATTCCGCAGGCAAAAGAATGGCATTAAAAGCAGTAATCAGTTGTTATTGTAAACACTTTTTTGCTTTTAATGCCATCCTTATGCCTACGGAATAGAAGTCAAAATCGGTTGAACAAGCTATAAAAAAGGTTTGTTTTAATGTCTAATCTTATTGTGAATGGAGTATAGTTAAGTATTAAGCTCTTTTTCTCTTCACCAGGATATCAGTAATATTCCAAGTACGGTCAGCAAAAGCAGTGAAGATATCCGATATGTACCTTTTACGTCGGATCGGTGTGATTGTCGGTGTGGCGTGTGTTCTGCTGGCCATACGCACGCTGGTTGCACCGCCAGCCGTTATCGTTGGGAGAACGAAGGACGACTTGAAGGCGTACCTTTGTAATACGGATTGGTGGGACCATTCTTTTACTACACGTAAGTAATTACTTATAACTAGCTACCCGTCAATACTTCGAGATTTCTACAACATAAGTGTACAGACGCCAGCACATCAAGCTAGCCAAAACTGTCAAATTGTATGCTTTAGCGATAAAGTTGAAAATCTAATAAATAAATTTGACATATTGGCTTAATGTGCTGGCTTCTGTAAATAATAAGTTTATTCATCAAAAAGTAATAATAATAAACCCTCATTAAATGATGATGAAAACCGCGTCAGAATTCGTTGCGTAGTTTAGAAGAACATTGCGAACACACTAAAAGTGACTTTAATTTATAATATTTTTAGAGTTTTGTCATGTTTTGTGATTTAGTTCAAAAAAATTACATGCTCTTAGATGCCTGATGGTTCTATTTATAAATAAAGGCGAGAGCTATCGGCAAGAACCGATACCTACAGGAAATAAAACCTGAAATATTTGCATTGCTTCTATAAGCTGACCGTTTAACTGAGACGTTGCCTGAGGTAGCTGCGCGGTACGGGAGGGGTGGTAGTTGTCACTTGTCACAAATTGACGAATCACTGAGCTCTCGCATCACGTCAACACACCCCTCCCGCACCGCACTGCTACCTCAGGCAACGTCTCAGTTAAGCGGTCAGCCTATACTTATAATACGAAAAAGTTTGGGTGCCAAACGCATTATAGATAGTGCAATCCACGAAGACGCGCCCCCCTCTTTTTCTTATGCCTATATCACACCTCCGCTGCGAAACAACAACTGCGAAACCGCTGCGTGAGTTTCGCTGTGCAACAGTACTTCACTTACGCGAAACTATAATAGCGAAACAGAGCGAAACTCAATGGAAACCGCGCACGATCATCATTTGCGGCATGTGAGATCAGAGACAAATTTGTTCGATACTTTGCACAACGCAGAACAGATAATTGATACGTATACCTTGTAAATAATAAATAATTATACTTACCTTCTTCGTTTAATTCTCTCTGGATATCCATGCTTGTAGTTTTTTTGTGTTATTTTTGTAGTCAGGGTGATTTAGTAAGTACAAAACAGGTCTATTTCTCACTGCTTGTATAAGTTTTTCAGTAAATTCCAAATCCATTGTTCCTATTTCGCTCATAAAAATTGTCGATTGCTACAGACGCGTCCGAGATACACGCGGAACCGCTCCAAAATGGCGGACAACGGGCGGAGATGTAGACGGCGCCTAAGCAAATGAGCGAAATCATGTTAGAAAGAGACAACATCATAGTCTGTTTTGTACGTTAGAGCAGGAAATTTCGCTATTGTTTCGCCGCCCAACAACTCACAACTCATAGCGAAACTATGGCGGTTTCGCCCTTTGAGTTTCGCAGCGGAGGTCTGCTACAGGCATTAATGCTTAGGCGGCCCGTACACAGTCAATCTCGATCGCGATCCGCGGTCAAAATCAATGATCGCGATCCATATTGATAGTGTACGAATCGTGAATGTACGGATCGTGGATCGCGATCACTGATTTTGATCGCGGATCGCGATCGAGATTGACTGTGTACGGGCCGCCTTACAGCAGAAGTGTGCAACATTCCGCTAGTGTTTCAGTTTTGTAAATACACACGAATTATTATTAGTGTGTATCGAAAGAACTAAAACACTAACGGAATTAACTAGCGATAAACACTAACGCATCGGAAGAAGAGTGGGGCGCGTCTTCGTGGATTGCACTATATATAACAAAAGATCGATCTCGGGTATCATCGTAACGTAATTTAAGCGTTGATTGCATGTCTAAGCATAATCGGTTAAGCTCGGTATTGATAACGTATACCGGGAACTGCCTGTTTCGCTTTAATTAATTATGTATGTTAACTCAAGTAATTTAATTTATGTCGTTACACCTGGTAACAACACAAAATATAACACGTATTATTATTTATTTATTTTAAAGAAGGCTTACAGACTAACAGACCAATGACATTTAGCATATAATATTAAAAATAGCTAATAACAAGCCTCCACATATAGTTAATGAAAAAAAAGTCGATAAAAAGAATGTACAGGCAGCAAAGAAGATAAGTATGCAGGGTCGTCGAATATAGTTGAAGTTTACTAAGAAACCGATTGATGTTTTCGAATGAAATTTAATTTGATAAATGAACTGTTTGTTTTCTATTAAATAAATTAAATTTTATTCGAAAACATCTATCGGTTTCTTACTAAACTTCAAATAAATTCGTCGACCCTGCATACTTATCTTCTTTGCTGACTGTACTGTGTGTAAGAGGATAATAGATAAGTTAAGTACCCTTGAAAAAAGACTGTGCCAGAAGCCGTCTCGAAGTCGCCACACTGGTGCAGAACAAGTCTACATTAAGGTCCCAAGGAAGCATATTGAAACTAAGCACACTCCTTATTGAGAAAACATTCCGCCTATATAATTAGTCATTGCAAAAGGTACATTTTACTGTTTGACCGTAAAGCCGACAAATGAAATCGTGCCCAACATGCCACCGTCGGCTAATGCCGACAAGAAAACACCATGTTTTAAGTATAAACACAGAAAACTGAATTTAGTTTATTTATTTTGTACTTAAAACGTGGTGTTTTTTTGTCAAAAAAAATTCAAAATTGGTTCATTAGTTTTTGAGAAAATCGCGGAAATACAAACATACATACATACGGGTCAAATACAGAACCTCTTTTTTGAAGTCGGTTAAAAATAATGATGAATAGGAATATACTATCTATCTGACTGCCGAGTTTCTGTTCACAAACTTGATCAGCCTTTCAAAAACCCGAAGTCAAATCACAAACCGTAAGTAAGTTGGTTGTCAAGCTTCTTGCTAATTAATTACTAATTTAATCAACTCCAACGAAGCTTAAATGCACTTTGAAGTGTGAATTAGTTAAATATAATTTCCTCTTTGAATTCTCTTCGGATAATACCAACTTTAGGAGGGTAACACCCCAAGTTGTGGGGAAGGGATAGTATCGGAGTTAGTGGGTGAGAAATAATTATGTACAATGTTCGAGTTTGTTTAAATAGTTCAAGAGATTTCAGTCTACCGTAACTCCATTATTCCTCAAACATCACTTCCATCAGTCTCAAAAAGTAAAACCGCGTTGATCTACTTCAAAAGTGAGTGCCCTTCGAATTATGTGCGGTCATTTGTTTAAGGCTCGAAGTGAACTTTATACAATGGCACTTCAAGTTAAAACTAACACCGTTTGAGAAGCCAATAGTATCTAAAGTCATTTTCATGTAAAATGCAGCCAATTTTGACAAAAATTAAAATAAAGAAAAGAAAGAAAGAAAATACATTTATTTAAACAAATACCTATTTTGCCAAAGTCAGCCTAACTATAAGATGGTTTTTGTTTTACAAATTTCAAAATTTTAGGAGGTATCGGTGTTCGAGTTACGTAAAAGGCAGCCACTCTATAATGGCTATTTACTGTAAATTATTTATTTGTTGATTTTATTACACTTTATTTATTTATTGAATTAAAATTTTTTAACATTTAATTAGGATATCCCGTGTCTGCGCTTGCATAGGTAGGTACCTACCTACCTTTATCTGGGTACTTACCTAGACGCCCAGATAAAAAGTACTTACCTATATCATTTATATAATAAAACATACGTTCTGCTCAGCTTTACGATAGGGTCAATAAGGAAGATATACATATACACTAAACAACCACATGAAAAAAAAATGTAAAGAAATGCTAACAAATTGATAAAACCATTCTCTTTTGAAGATACGGAGACGTTCTTGCAACACATAGTTTAACTCACCCGTTTCTCTACACATTCACTCACCTATACACCCTCAAACACGAAACACACACAAACCCTCTCCATCCCCATACACATATACACACAATCTGGTGAATAATGTAATTCTATGTGAATAATTTTATTCTATTTTCTATTTCTGTTCTACAATGTAATCAATCTTGCTATGGAAGAGCGGCGTCTCCTAATACAGGCATGTTTCTCTTAAAAGGAGACTCTAATCATCAACATATTTTCTTTCTTTATTTATGAAACGAATATTTTTTTTTTAATGTCTCAAATGTTTAATAATGTTTGTTTAATTAATATACAACCAAAGTGCAACCATCGACAGAAAAATGCTTATAACTCAGTTTGTACTTTTCCCGACATGGCTGCCTTCTGCATAACACGGTCCAATTGTGACCGTCGAAAGCTATGGTTCTTTATCTCAGGAACAGTATTTTTTTCCGGATGAAAGGTACCCTATGTCGTTTTTAATACCCCTGACAATGTATATAAGGCGTTAAAAAATTAACCCAAAAACTTTAAGAGGTGCTTTAGACCATCGAACTGAACCACTTTCACTATGGGAACAACTCTGAAATCACAAAAAAAAATAAATCATATTCAGATAAAAAAAAAATATTAATAAATTAATTAATTATTTTATTATTAATTAATTAAATAATCTAATATACAAAATTTTCGTGTCACAATGTTAGTTACCATACTCCTCCGAAACGGCTTGACCGATTTTTATGAAATTTTACATGCATATTCAGTAGGTCTAAGAATCGGCTACTATCTATTTTTTTTTTTTCAAAACGACGTTTGCGGGGTCAGCTAGTTTAATATATAAAATTCTCATGTCGCGATGTTTGTTACCAAACTCCTCCGAAACGGCTGGACCGATTTCTATGAAACAAAAGCTCATACAAATCGGTCATATTATACAAAAGTTCAATACCTACTTGACCAAAATGTATTTAACAGCTGATTTTTTTCGTGATGTCAGAGTTGATCCCATAGTGAAAGTTGTTCAGTTCGATGGTCTAAAGCACCTCTTAAAGTTTTACGAGTTAATTTTTTAACACTTTGTATACAAAGTTTCATGATGATCTTTTCAGTGGATTAGGCGTGAAAAGGTAAAAAACAAACTAACTTTGGCATTTATAAGGTCAGTTATCATTGCATCGCTGTCAAAATCACAGTGATCTTTATTCTCCTAGTAACAAAATTGCTGTTAAGTGCTGGAATTGCTTTCAGGGGTAAAATAACTATTAAAGGACTGTATATCGCAGCCTATGCTTGTTCGTGTTTTCTTATTACTAACCCGTAATGTTTGTCTAACAGTGGAGGTGATATTCCTGATGTGGGGCATCAGACTCTGCATCATGGTGCGGAAGGCACCTTCGGAGTTCAACGAGAGCCGGTTCATCTCTATGGCCATCTACAACGAATTCCTCCTCTCTGTCTTCCTTAATATATCCATGTAAGTCTATCTCTTTCTGCCTTATGGTTTATGATATGGTTAAATGCCCTCAAAATTAATGGCATGATGGAACCCTGTACATGGCAAAAGACGAAAAGAGCTGAACTCTTTTGATATAGACTGGTCCATTAAACCCTTGATGACTGCCTTAGATACACAGAAGTGGAAGGAGAGTAGACAGACTGTAGGAATGTAGAGGAAAAATACAAGCTTAGGATAGCTAAATATAATAATAAAGGCTAATAAAGGTCCACGGGAAGTCAGATATGGGAATAATTTATTAGAGGACTAGGTTCATAACAAAAAACCCAGGATCAAACCCTATCTGTGCCTCGGAAAGCACGTTAAACCGTTGATTCCGGCTGTCATTCGTGGATCTTTGGCAGTCGTTACGTGTCGTCAGAAGCCTGAAAGTTTGAGAACCAATCTTACCAAGGGGCGTCGTATTAAGAGCCTATACTACCTCAGCTAAAATTCACTCTTTATCTCTCTCGCACGATATTGCTCGCGGACTGAGTGAGAGCGAGACAAAGTGCGGTGCTAGGCGGCAGGCAGCGCCAATAGTTTAGATATTTGCTTTTTACGGTGAAAATAATAGTAATTAAAAAAAAGTAAATAACATAAGACCTGCTTTATAGTTAGTTCGGTTATTAAACAAAGTTTCATGATCTAATTTGAAGTATTTTTTGAATACCAGCGGTTTATTGTTCGGTTTGGAGGTAACTTTGGAATTTTTTTCTATCGAGAAAATTTTATGAAATCGTATTTTCGTCTAACATAAGACCTAGCATTAATCCTAAACTTTACCATATATTTATTTCAAAATTAATGCTGCAGTATTTTCGACATAACGGAGGATCATAAGCCATTTGAGGTAGTATAGGCCCTTAACAAATAACTGGGTTGTGGAGGTCAGATAGGCAGTCGCTTCATGTAAGGTCAGTTAGACTGAAAGTCGACCTCAAAGTTGAAAAAAGGCTAGGCAGATGATGATGAGTTTTATTTTGAATACATAAATTGATAAAAGTTTAGAGTAAATAGTTTCTGGATAGATAGCTATGTAAGTATGTAGATAAAGTCTATTCAAACTTGTTTCAAATGAATATTATTTCAAGTTAAACAAATATCAACTTTAATGGTAGGTAAGTTGATTTCAGAGTGAATAGCACTATTGAAACAGTTATAAAATTTTTTGAAGTTGTAGCGTAAACTGAACTTTATTGTGTAGGATTAATAGTTATTTTTCCATAAACTCATATTTGTTTTCATTTTTAAATCGCGAATGCAGTTTCAACCTATTGGTCCAAATTGTATCTAAAGTTTGGTTTTGGTTTGAAGGTTACGCCTCGTTGAATGTAACGCGTTATTGACATCATATTTTAGCAGATTACAAAGTATTTGAAAGCTCGTCTCACTTTAAAATAAAAACCTGAAGCTCCTATTATTTAGTATATCTATACTAATATTATAAAGAGGAAAGATTTGTATGTATGTTTGTAACGAATTGGCTCAAAAAGTACTGGACCGATTTTAAAAATTCTTTCTCCATTTGAATGCTACATTATCACTGATTAATATAGGCTTTTTTGATTGCAAGAAAAAAATAAAATGTTTAAAAAATAAATGTCCACCCGTGCGAAGCCGGGACAGGCCGCTAGTAATTTATAAACGAGATAGTTTGCGAAGGTTAGAGAGCTAACGACAGAAATTTTAGAGCCCGAAACTCATTAAACTATTGTGGCAGACTCGCTTCTGGCACAAGCAGTTTATTTCACAGTTACTTTGATGTAACTTTGCTTATACAGATAATAATAAATCCAATGCGACTGATTATTACTGGGCTAAGTTTTTTAAACTGGTAGAAGTCGTCACATAACGAAAAAAGCTCCAAGCGACTTTCTCTAGAGAGAGATAGTTTAAATGGTATTCGAGGGTACTGAAGGCAATAGCAAAGTCAAAATGTAAATCCAAGATGGCGCCTGCAAAAATTCTCAATATTCTTCACGGTTGTCGTTTTTATGGTAATCAAGAGTGCTAAAGCTGATAGTGAAGTCAAAATGAAAATCCAAGATGGCGGCTGCGAATTTTTTTTAATTTTCATGATGCGTTTCGTTTTCGTGGTTTTATTCTCTGTCTCGCTCTTTATCTCTTTCCATTATATATGAGTGTGAGTGCGTGCGAATACCGCGTAAAGAACTTCGTTCCTAACGGGGTCCCCTGATCGTACACGCTTTTTAGTACAGTGTGTCTTTGATGTCATAATTAGTAAAAGTTATTTTTAAAAGAAAAATGATGTAAGTACAGATCTCAGACATAGATAGACCTAGATAACGGAAGTATCACGATTTGTGTGAAAACCAAGCGTGGCATTTTTTTGAATATCTACTATGACATCACAAGCGCTCTTTCTCACTCACGCTCACCCAGCCAACAATACACCGGACTGAGCGCGAAAGTGCTAGCTTACGATTTTTTAACGTAAGTTGGTGCGATTTTTGGCACGCAAAGTAGTTACTCTTGCGTTATCTAGGTGTATCTATATCTGTGGTACAGATCTCCTAGTAAAAGTATGCGCTTCAATCCATCCATCCATCCAAAAACCATCCATCCGTCAACCGTCAACCGTCCATCTTCGAAAATACGAATGTTTGATTATGAGATCTAATATAGAGCTGTTACATACCTATTATCAGTATGCTAGCACTTACTTTTCCCTATTGACTTATCGTTTAAATATTTTTTTTAAGTCAGTCGTGTGATAAAATAAAAAAAAATCTCCTCTACGGCTTTTAAACTCACACTCGTGTTTTAATATCCCGTGTTATGCAAGAGTTTCAGAACTACTACTACATAAAAAAAGGATACACCGATAATCTGCTCATTCTCTCATCTCGTTTCAACAATCTCTTTACCTAATTCTATTTAAATCCTTCACGGACATTTTCTATTAAAACCAATTCGTTCTAAAATTTTGAAAGATACTTGTTTTAAGGGGGAAGTGCTAAGGTAGCCCGTGAAATTTTCTTACGATTTTTGCAATTTGCAGCTCAGTGTCTGGGTGTACGTTAATTAAAATATGATTCGCGACTGTAACAAAAATTTATTTACAGAATTATAATCATTAGAATCAGTAATACAACTTGTCAAGTTAGTATAATCCTAAAATGTCAAGATTTTATGAAATAGTCAATCAAAAGGATTACTTGGTCTTAGGGAGTTGTGTTGATGACTTTAATGATTATAATTCTGTAAATAATTTATTTAATACGGTCGCAAATCATATTTTAATCAACTTACAACTTAATACTGACCAACAAATTGCAGAAAACGTAAAAAAAATTGAATTTCGCGGGCTACCCTGGCGCTCTCGCCTTAAATGAAATAAATGTTCCTCGATTATGATGCCAGCGCTGGAGGTGTAATCCCGAACTTTTTATTTAATTACTAGTAGATACCTGCGGAAAAGCCCGGCTTCACCATCAAGTTATTTCTGGAAGAAATTACAAAGAGATTACGACTTATAAATTGGGAGCTCAATATTTTTTTTGCTAATTTTTTCTCCTGATACTTTGGAGGGGCTCGCAGCTAAATAATACAGCCACACCGGTCAATCGGAAGTTAACCTTCGCTTGTCACGGTCAGTTTGTGGATGGGGACCATTCGTAACAATCGAGATCCTTCCGTGCGTCGGAAAGCACGTTAAGCCGTTGTGGTCCGGGCTGTCATTCGTAGATCTGTGGCATGTCAAAGTCAAATCATTTATTTCAAATAGGCACTTAAAAGGCACTTTTGAACCTCAAAAATTTAAATATAAAAAATAGAATTGATTCTAGTCCCGAGGGGCCCGTGGCTAAATAATAACAGCCGCACAGGTCGATCGATCAGGTTAAGCTACGCTTGCCGCGTTTGCTCTATGGATGGGTGACCATCTTTGCATACTGAGATCCCTCCGTGCCTCGGAAAGCACGTTAAGCCGTTGGTCCGGGCTGTCATTTGTGGATCTTTGACAGTCGTTACGGGTACTCAGAAGCCCGAAAGTCTGACAACCAGTCTTACCTAGGGGTATCGTATTACCCAGTAACAGGGTTGTGGAGGTCAGATAGGCAGTCGCTCCATGTAAAAACTGGTATTCAGCTGCATCCGGTTAGACTGAAAGCTGACCCCAATATAGTTAGAAAAAGGCTAGGCAGATGATGATGAGAATTAATTCTAGTCGCCCCTTCCAAAAGGTAGTTTTCGTATGGAGAAGAATGGGCAAGAAACTCCATCGTTACATTTTAAAATGTTTTACAAGGTTTTGTATACATTCGTTATATAATTATACCAGCGGCCCGTCCCGGCTTCGCACGGGTGGACATTTATTTTTTAAACATTTTATTTTTTTCTTGAAATGAAAAAAACCTATATTAATCAGTGATAATGTAGCATTCGAATAGTGAAAGAATTTTTAAAATCGGTCTAGTACTTTTTGAGCCAATTCGTTACAAACATACTTACATACAAATCTTTCCTCTTTATAATATTGGTATAGATGTGTTATGGAAGGCCAAAAAGTCTGACAACCGCTTACCAAAGTGTATCGTGTTACCCAGTGACTGGGTTATGAAGGTCAGATGGCAGTTGCTACCATGTAAAATTCTGGTATTCAGTTGCATCCAGTTGCAATGGAAGCCAACCCCAGCTGGGAAATGGCTAGGCAGACTGATTGACATACTTAGGTGCTTTTTACTATGCGTAAGAGAATCGTTCGATATCTGATAAGATTATAAAGCAATGTTCAAATCATTCATCACATGCCATGCTACAAGTTAGACCTTTAATTGACCGACAATGATTCCAATCGTAAATACAAAATAGAAGTAAGATTTTTGAAGATAAAAATCTACTATGGTAAAAATTTACTTACTTACTTGATGCAATCTCTGACAGTTCCTCGGACACCCGTCTACTTACAAAAAAAACAAATAGATGGCGTGTTAAAGTATGCCTACAGTTCTTAAAGAATCTTTTGGCGCGTGGCCAAAATCGAAACCAACTGTTTTTCTAATATCACAACTCTTTATCAATAGCGCTCTCATAAGACACAATTTATTGTAACACTGTTGTACTGAATACGCGATCAGATTTTTTTAATAACTTCGATGTTCACAGTAAAAACCCTTGAACCAAAAGTATCATCAAAATTCAATCCTCAATCACTTGATCGTTCCACAATATTCCATAAAATAGACGGTCGTTAGGAGAAATTTGCATCTCACAGGGGTTTTACTTCAACAGCATTTTATTGGAACATTTATGAACCGTCTAACTGTCTTCAGAAAAATCCAATTCTGTTACGGTGGCAATTTATGTTCTTGTAAAGGCAAAAAAGATTGATTACAATCATGTAGAATGGACTAGATTTCTTGGATAATTGACTCTTTGTTCGGGGCTTAGACTTTATGGGTACAATTTAAGTACTTGAAAGACTTAGGGTACATAATAGGGTCTTTTGTTCAATTGAAGTTTTCAACGGTCACTTGAAATGGCAAGTGCCAAAAACAAGGTTTTATTTTCGTTTTTGATTAATTTTCTATTCCAAGCGAGGTCGAGAGAGCGCGAAAGAAAACAAATTAATTATATTTTCAGAATCGAAACAAATTGTTTATTTAATTAAGCGTTTTTTAGAGTTTCAAGTTTCAGTTATACCTATGTATTCTAAAAATATAAAGGACATTATTTTATGTAAATGCTTTAATGAAAAATAAGAATATTGTGTATATCACAGTTACCGCCCAATCTGCCATTATAAGCATAGCACAATATTCTTCTTCGTCGTGTCGATAGCGTGATGGTGTATTAAATTACGTAGCATAATAATTAAGGGTTTCCACTAAGAGCAGTGGTGTGGCAGTATAAAAGGCCGTGACTTACGAGTACGTCATCATCACTGCTCTCAAAATGGCGAAGGAAAACATCGTGAGGGAACCATGCCGGTTTCCTCACGATGTTTTCGTTCACCGTCTTCGAACCAAAAATAATAATAACTACGAAGACATTTTGTAACATCTACCAAACCGCAATGTGCATTTGGATTGAGTGATCTTTTTTCATTTCGTGACAAAATCTGATTGTACATTTAGTCAAAAATAGTCAAAACTCATAGCCCAAAGTAAAAAATTTGTCACTCTCAAGGGTCTTCAGTTATTGCCCAAAATGTGGATCACTCAAATCAGACATTTTGCAAAAACGGCTATGAGCTAAATCTCAACAAAAACTTACTCTACTGACTAAGTTTATACCTCAAAAATTTGTTAACAAATTGTCACAATATTTTTTAAAACCATCAAGCCATTTGAAGCTACTTCCAGGTATTTAAGTCAGTATCATTGGATCACTCAGTACAGACACCATTTTGTCTGAGAGATCGTTGTAATAAGGTTTAGGTTGACTTTTTCTATACATCTTTTTTTATCCTAAAATGTATGTTCCGAATATATTTGTACAATAAATATCATAACACAAATACCTTTTGTTAAAAAGTTATGAGTAATTCAATGTTTTTAAATTTGCTGGACTGAGTGATCCTTATGAATACTTATAGGCAACTACCTGTTTCGTATTGATTTACACAACTTATGATTAATTTTTGTACAACTTTATGACTAAAGTTTTACATAAAAATTATTTACACAGACGGCTTAGTTTATGAGATATTAGATTTTTAATTTTTTAAAGTAATTGCGTGTTGTAGGGTACATATGATTTTAACTTTTAATGTATATATTTAAAAGTTTCATATTTTATTGTTATTTGCTTAGTCGCACGTTTCATTTAGTTTTGTACGACATTTATTGCACATGAGTGAGCTTACGTGATAGTGACAGTATCAGTGGTTTTCCTGTTTTATGCAAGAACAATATAAGTACCGAACGTATTTATTTAGGGTCCGACGTCGCAAAATTTGCCAAAGATGTAAACAACAATAACCGCTCGAAATTGTAATTTATTCGTGCGACGCAGCAAATAACAATAAAATATGAAAATTTTAAATATATACATTAAAAGTTAAAATCATATGTACCCTACAACACTCAATTTCTTTAAAAAATTAAAAATCTAATATCTAGTAAACTAAGCCGTATATGTAAATAATTTTTATGTAAAACTTTAGTCATAAAGTTGTACAAAAATTAATCGTAAGTTGTGTAAATCAATACGAAACAGGTAGTTGCCTTTAAGTATTCATAAGGATCACTCAGTTCAGCAAATTTGAAAACATTGAATTACTCATAACTTTTTAACAAAAGGTATTTGTGTTATGATATTTATTGTACAAATATATTCGGAACATACATTTTAGGATTTAAAAAAAGATGTATAGAAAAAGTCAACCTAAACCTTTTTACAACGATCTCTCAGAAAAAATGGTGTTTGTACTGAGTGATCCAATGATACTGGCATAGATACCTGGAAGTAGCTTTAAATGCCTTGATGGTTTTAAAAAATATTGTGACAATTTGTTAACAAATTTTTGAGGTATAAATTTAGTCAGTAGAGTAATTTTTTGTTGAGATTTAGCTCATAGACGTTTTTGCAAAATGTCTGATTTGAGTGATCCACATTTTGGGCAATAACTGAAGACCCTTGAGAGTGACAATTTTTTTACTTTGGGCTATGAGTTTTGACTATTTTTGACTAAATGTACAATCAGATTTTGTCACGAAATAAAAAAAGATCACTCAATCCAAATGCACATCAAACCGCACTAGACCCCCGTGGTGGATTACGGCTAACTGTCTATAGTAATATCTATTATAAAGAGGTACCTAAAGTTTGTGGGGTTTTAGGGGGTAATATCTGGATCTACTGAACCGATTTTGAAAATTCTTTTACCAATAGAAAGCCACATTATTTTTGAGTGTCATAGGATATATAAAAACCCGAAAAATTAAAAGACTTTGTCGTGGTATTCGGATTTGCAGTTAGTCGGAGAAAACACGGTCCAACAAAAAAGTTTCTTACGAATGCGGCCTTAACGATGAGAGATATATATGATTGAGTTCTAGGGAAAAGTAAGTTGTAGAGCTTGATAATGCTTACAAAGAAGTCAGCAACAGCGTATGTCTAACTTTATTTAATACTAGCTTTTGCCAGCGACTTCCTCCGCGTGGAATAATGACTTCCGGAAATTGAGGCACTAACTCTCATAGAGTTTAACCGATGTGCTCTTTCTTCTGCCGATTCTTGAGAACGCGTATTTCTCATTCAACGCGTTTTTCAAGACAATAGCGGGCGGACGCCGGCGTCCGCTTGGGGCTTGAATAACTAAAAATATTTAACTACGTCTAATATATAAAATAATATATAATAAAACCTACTTCACTTAAAACTAAATACCTATAACTACTATAATTAATAATACCTACCTATAATTAATAAAAGTACCTACGCTTTTACCTACTTAATATTAAAAAAAACTGAACATAAATTAACCAAAACTTACCTACTACTAACTAACTACTACTAACCTATTACTACTTCACCTAAAAAGAAATCCTGTTTTCCCAACATTTCCCTTCACTGCTCTGCTCCTATTGATCGTAGCGTAATGAAAAGTATACTATAATCTGCCCAGGAGTATGAAGAACAATTGTACCAAGTTTCGTTGAAATCCGTCGAGTGCTTTTTGTTTCTATAACGAACATACAGACAGACAGACAAAAATTTTACTGATTGCATTTTTGGCGTCAGTATCGATCACATATCACCCGCTGATAGTTATTTTGGAAATATATTTCATGTACAGAATTGACCTCTCTACAGATTTATTATAAGTATAGATTTAAGTCACAAAAAGTAGTTTTTTTTATATTAAGAAAATAATTTAAATCATTAGGTCATGTTTATTGGTCATATTATCAACAATTATGAACTCTTATCAAAGTAAATAAACTTACCGTCTCAAGTGTTTAAAACAAAAGACTTTTCCCTTTTACTGCATATGATTTGGACGAATAGTTAAAGAGATAATGCAACATAGGTATGGAACCGCGACCGTGTCGTAACCTATTGAGTGCAAGTAAAAATATTTACCGCCCAACGAAGTGAGCACGGGTCAGCTAGTCTCTCATATAGAGAAGGCTAGTGTCCCATCAGTGGGAAAATGATATTCCCACTCGTGGGAAGCTCTCCTGAGATGAAGTGGGCCTCACCTAATCTACCACGCAGGCCCAGTGCGGTTTGAATCACCTAGACTAATATAAATATTTTCAAAACATACATATTTCACCCGTATTTAAATCAACTATCCATAAGAGGAGATCATGGAGTTCATGCGTGTGAAGACCAACTGGACTTTGAGGGTCGAGAAGTTGGAGTCGCGTCACAAAACGAACTTCAAGTCGTTCGTGGTGCGTGTTCCGACACATCATCTCGAGAAGTTCCTCAAGGAAGAGTTCTGGCCGCAGGGTGTTGTGTACCGCCGGTTTCGTGGCCGGCTACATGACACCAGTCAGCGAAACACGACGCAGACACTTTGTGTGTGTTAGTTATTTAGTGCAGTTATAAAAGTGTATATATTTATAGTATTTTTAAGTTATATTATTATTGTATTGTATGTGTTGATATGAGCCTTGATGCCTGAAATAAATAGATAAATAAACATCGTTATTGGGAGCATTACGGAAAGTAGCAAACTGTTTTCCAAAAAAAGTGCGCACTTTGATTTATAACTCGTTAGTAAAATCGCATTTAGAATATTTAATTGAGATATGGGGATCCGCAGCAGTAACTAATTTAAATTCACTTCAAAGAGTTCAAAATAAAATAATTAAAACTCTGTTCCATTATCATTATCTCACTCCAACAAAGACCTTATACGAAAAAACGAAACTATTAAATATTAGACAGCTATACACTTACTACACCTGCATTCTTTTTAAAAACATAACTACAAACTCAATACAAACTAACATACAACTAAAGAAAAAAACAATGCCATATAACCTGAGAAACAGATATAAAAACAAACTTGAAGTCATCAGCGTACGCACTAATTACGGTAGAAAGACCATATTGTTTGAAGGAGCACAGCTGTTCAATCAATTGCCGGACGATATTAAAGAGTGCGATAGCTTGAATATTTTTAAAAGTAGGCTTAAGAAACATGTATATGAATTATAACTTCTAATTTATAACTTTTAATACTCTGGAGGAAATTGTATTGTAATGTATTATAATACTTATTACTTTGTATCTCATTATAAGCGGACTGTAAGTTCTTATGAGAAATAAATTTCTTTAAACCGAATAAATAAATAAACCTGAAAACACGATTAAAAAAAGAAAACTTTTTCGGATCAATCAGTCACTCAATCTACAGAAAAATCTCCGCCCGACCAAGATAGAACCCGGCAAGAAAAATAAAATAAAAATTCTACAAGAGCAAGCGATAGATCTTTGTCAGTCTCTTAAACGATAAAAGAAAAAGAACTTGATAAGATTCAATCACAAGAAACTTCGCAGATAAAAACTGCAGCTGTTACAAAAACAAATGATAGTAAATTACTAGCTTTTACCCGGGCCTTCGTCCGCGTTGAACTAGGAAATTATTTCACAGGAACCTAGTACTACTGTGATAAGATAAAAATGTATCCTGTGTCTGGTTAGTTACAGCATTTATAATTAAAGAACGGCTGGACCAATTTAAATGATCTTTGATTGGTTGGTTTTGTCCCCGCCCCGAATAGCAAAATAAATTAAAAAAAAAAATGGACAAAATTCACGAAAAAATAATAATGAGAATAATTCATTTTCTTATACATTTGTATGGAACGGCTTATTGATTCCGAGGCGGAACGAAGTTTGCCGGGTCAGCTAGTGTTTAGATATACAACGTGTTTTTTTTATATCCCATAACTCTAGGGGGTCATTGTACTCGTCATTATGAACAACTTTTAGTATAGGACCAAACCTGAAATCGCGAAAAAAAAATCAGCTGTTCCCTACATTTATGTTCGTATAGGTAACTCGTCAGTAAATGTAGGGGACAGCTGATTTTTTTTCACGATTTCAGGTTCGGTCCCATAGTAAAAGATGTTCGTAATGACGAGTACAATGACCCCCTAGAGTTATGGGATATAAAAAAAAACACGTATGAAAAAAAAAAATTCTGAAGTTTTTGTTCTTTTTTAAGTTTTTTTTGTGTGTTTTGTTTATTGTACGTATAGATAACTATTTATAATAGGTACTAAATTAAATGACTAACTAACTATACAAATAAATACAAAAACAAAAGGACAGTTAAGCGTCGAAGTACTCGTCCGCATCTCTGTCATCCGGAAATGTGCCCAGAAAACTGGCAGCATTGCCACGTCCTTTGAATATTATAATCTTCTAATGTATAAAATTCTCGTGTCACAGTATTAGTTACCATACTCCTCCGAAACCGCTGGACCGATTTGTATGAAATTTTGTGTGCATATCGGGTAGGTCTGAGAATCGGCTACTATCTATTTTTTTTTTTTGCAAAACGACGTTTGCAGGGTCAGCTAGTTTCATAATATATATATTTTAGCCACTAAGCAAATTTTCTGCCATCAAGGCGTGATAGGTAATAGACAGACATGCATACAGAGTTACTTACTTATATTAGTATGGATTAGTCAAGAAAGTAGAACACTAATAAATCAACTAGGAAGAGAAATTGTTAAACTTTTTGATATTGCACCAGGGCCGAGTGAAACAATGATTGTGTTGTGAGCAGCCATTCCTTGCCAAGTTCTGGCTAGTGCATAGTTTTAAATGTCAGTTTAGTTTGGAATTTTTCCGAGCAATCTGGGGATGGATAAAGTTTTAGTGTCAACTGCTTATCGTCAACGCAATAGGAAGTAGGTTATTGCGAAGTGGTTCAGTACCTAAGTCAGTGTTGTGATACTGTATTGTTCTAGGAATCTTGTGTAGAAGTCTTACAATATGCTAGGGACTATTTTAATCTCTTTTACAGTCGCTTCGTTTTCAAATAATCTTTGTTATTCTTGATCTTTTCATATTAGAAGCAACATTTTTATTTTAAATCAATGTTTATGGCCTCGTGTGGCCTCAAAATAGACTACACTGTTTCTGGTTCTTATATTTTGACCGAAACAGCTGGAAGTCATAGGAAGGCCTTTGCCTAACAGTAACATGATCATACAGCTGTGTACGTACCTGGATAGTCCTTTCGTTTTGACTTGACTTACTAGATTTAAAAAAAAAACATTGATATAGTCAATCAAGAAAAAATCCCGAATAGGATTAATAGGATTCCCGAATTTTTTAGAGAAACTAGCATAATTATGAGTACGTCTTCAAAAAAATTACACATATTAATAAAAATTATAACACCAATCCTTCTTTCCAGGTTATTCCTCCAGTCCCCAGCCAACCCGGACCTCCTGTACATCATCTTCTTCTGCCACACGCAGCTGACGGTGACTCTGCTTCTCTGTTTCATCTTTGGGAGCAAGGTAGGCACGGTAAGGTTACGGTTAAACTGTATGTATGTACCTCTGTGTTGGTTCTGCACTAGACCTTTCAACCTCCACGGTTCTCAGTGTGTCGTGACAACGACAGATAACTTCTATAAAAAGTGTAATTAAAATAACTAAAACCTGAAAAGGAAGTCATTGTACTCGTCGTTATGAGCAATTTTGACTACGAGACTAGACCTGAAATAGCAAAAAAAAATCGACTACTTTAAAGCGTTATTTGAAAAACACCAACAACCTTTTAAGAGGTTATTGTACTCATCATTATGAACAACTTTTAGTATGGGACCAAACCTGAAATCGCGAAAAAAAAATCAGCTGTTCCCTACATTTTGACAAATTATACGAACATAAATGTAGGGAACCGCTGATTTTTTTTTTTTTTTTTTTAATCCAGTTACTGGAAACCCGATACACCATGATCAGACTGGTTGACAGACTTTTGGGCTTGAAACTAGCCGTAACGGCTGTCGAAGATCTACGAAGGAAAGCCGCGACCAACGGCTTGACGTGCTTTCCGAGGCACGGAAAGCACCAAAATGCTGGCAAAACGCTGGCAATGCTCATGCTTTAGCCATAACGTAGGGAGCTCTCTGGTCACGGGAAGAGTCGACCAACCGCTTAGCGATACGCCGTTTGAGTTTTTGTATTTTGAATGGAATTATCCACCAAAACGCGATTGATTACTGAGGTCAAAACACACTGGGGACAACAATTACATAAAAATTGTCACGACACAGTGTAAACGGTGCCTTATGCTTACCTATTTGTGCTTCCTGCACTTTTTGGTGCTTTTGATTAATCCTGTGTGTGCCGGGGTCTGCCTTCTATGTTGTATGTGGTTTTACGAATATTTATAGATTTTATTTATACATTATTTATACCTTATACTATTTATACCTTATACCTTATTAAATATATTTCCGTGGCCATTTCGCCAGGGTCGTATATTTACGACCAAATACCACAGCTCGTTTACTCTGTTTTTATTAATTACGCTGTATTCTATCAGGTTATTCGAAAAAAAAAAAATCGAATCACTGTGCCGGGCGCTGGGGGGATGGCATGACTGATATGAAGCCGGCCGATTAAAAGGTTAAAATCAAGCATCATTCTAAATCCAATCCACCAACAACCAAGCCTACTTTTATTAAAGTACCTACTAGCTGCTGCCCGCGACGTCGTCTGCGTGCATGCTCTACAGCACCAAAAATACCTAAGATGCCAGTGTCGCTATAGCATTATAAGTACACAACTTTTAAAATAGCATTAAAATATAAGTTTTTTTTTGCAAGCGAAGCAAGTGAAGAGAGTTATATGGCAATCCTGCTGAGTTCAGTCATAAGATGTGACTGAAGGAAATAGAGAAAATAATGCAGGAATACATTCCAGGACACAAAACAGTAAAAATACGTACAAAGGTATCATACCTTACAACACTTCCCTATAAACTACGTTGGTAGTTATGCTGCCAGGAGCCAAAATGTAAAGAGTGTCAGGACTGGTGACGCGGGAGCAAGCGACGTACAGTTGCCCGTGTGAGAAGCAACTTGTCCTGAGGTCGAACCCCGCTGCCCTGCGACTTATTCATGGTCATCGCGAAGCAAACACTCACGGGGAACTGTACGCGCTTGAACTGGAACAGGAAGTTATGAGGTATTAGGGGAATGCGTAGTATAAATACTGCCTCGCCGCCGCCACAACCCGTAAGAATTTCCGCCTCAATGGTATGTCTGTGGAGCGAGATGACTTTAAGGCGGGTTACACAACTTCGAAGGAGATAGGTTCCGAAGAAGCATAATCGGAACACCGACCTTCAGCTTGATGGTATGCGCTGGAAGTCCACTTGCTGACAGGGAGCTCAGAAATTTCACGGGATAATGTGTGGCGTCATCTTGCTCGACAACAGTGTTTATCGAGGTGTAGACCACCTTATTCCCCTCAATTTCCGGGAGAATGCATTCGTTAATTGCTGCAGCCTGATCATTTTAGGGCATCAAAATGGCCCGCTCACACACCCAAGAATTCTGCTGGTGCGGTATACGACTGATGTCCCGTATACACAGCGAATTAGTTCTTCTAAGCTGGATACCACTCTACCGAGAGACTCTGGAAGCACCACCTGTCTCTTCTGGTAGAGTGCCTTCGCCAAGACTTAGAAGGACATTGGAGAATTCTTGAGCACGTGTATTACCGCTGAGCCGAGCTCTCATATTAATGGTCAAGCGAAGCGTACGAACTCGTGACCACAACGAAGATCGTTTCAACGAAGCATTCACCTCGTCAGCCCTCGAGCCCCACGTCACCACGGGAAGCGTTTGCCGAAAATCACCACTGAACAGAACTGTGACACCACCCATCAAATATTCGTTCCTGCGGATGTCCTGCAGGATTCTGTCCACGGCCTCAACTGCCTTCCTATTGGCCATCGTACACTCATCCCATACGATCAGAGAGCAATCCTTGAGCACGTGTCCCTTATCGCTGTTACGTGACACACCACAAACAGGCGTTTCGGCGCTCTCTAAATCGATGGGAATTTGAAACATGGCATGTGCTGTCTTGCCACTCGGAAGCAGTGTGGTAGCGATTCCCGACGACGCTACAGCAACAGCAATTTTGCCTTGCCTCCTGACCTCTGCAAGTATGCCAGTGGTAACAAATGTTTTTCCTGTTCCACCAGGAGTATCCAAGAAAAACATTTTACCCTGGTTTTGCCCAACGCTTTCAAGGACGGTGTCATAAATTTGCTTTTGCTCTGAAGAGAACAAAGTGACATGGTCATTTCGTATGGTGGTCATTTCGCGTTATACTCCCGATTTTCACGGTCTTGATACGGTGATGATTGGGGAGCTGGTAACCCATATTCAATCAGTGGATTGCCGCCGATAGAAATGACCACATATTGAAGTGAACTGAGATAGGTGTTCAGCACGCGTTCATCAGTTACTTCGACTTCGTCTCCAGCAGCGCGCCTCAAAGCTCGTCGAAAATCTTCAGACGGATGATGGCGATACTTCTCTCACAAAGCTACCGGGTTCGCGACTCCACAAAACACCAAGATGACGACAAACAGATGACGCATGCGGCTGGGACTGTCACTGACGCTCGCCTCCGCGAGGGTGTCATGAAATGAAATGATCATCATCAATGAACATAACTTTTTTGTAATACTTAACACCGCATTTTTTTTAAATTGTCTTTCTCAACTCTGCTCAAGATTTTGAGGGTTTTGTTGGAATTTGAATTTGTCAAAACGAACTATACGATACAACTTTTATGAAGAAAATGCACATCACCATCTATGAATTTTAAGAATAACTAACTACTTACCTCGCCAACATGATCAAATTTTAATTATAAATTTCCAAAAAAATGTTAACATGTAACTTGATTTGATTTTTATGAAATCTCATAGATGGCGCTGTTTTAAAATTGTCTTTATACTACTAACATTCATTAAACTATATTTCTCTGCCCAAGTTACTTAAATGGCGTAGTATTTATATTGTAACGTCAGATAATAGCATGGCTTACTCAAAAACAACATTTAGATATGCGTCGTTAGATTACACGCTGTCACAGAATGCGTAAGAAAAATAATGATTCGCAGCTCCTCCCCCGTAGGTGATAGCGTGATATTATGTAGCCTATATGTTGACCCGACCTCTTAGTAAAATTCATGCAAAATTTGAAGTCAATCCATGCAGTACTTTTTGAGTTTATCCCGGACAGACAAACAGACAAACAGACAAAGAGACAAAAATTCTAAAAACTATATTTTTGGCTTCGGTATCGATTGTAGATCACGCCCCAGGTATTCTTTTTAAAAAATATTCAATGTGCAGTTTTGACTTTCCTACGATTTTATTATATGTATAGATTTGAAGTCGAAAAACAAACATTTATACATCGCCCTTCACCGAAATGTATAATTATTTGTATTTGGCATACCAAAAGTTAAATGATAGAATTTATTAGCGGCGCCTGTAACGAGCGAGTTTAACTCTGCGTGTTAATTCAATTGATTTCTCTCAGTTTTTGTTGTTTATTGAGAGACAGTTAACAAATTGCTAGTTCGTTTTTGTATAGTAGGTATGCCTAAAGCCCAGGTATTGTTTACATGTAACAATGCAGGTTTTTCTTAATTACTTTTTAATGTTTCAACTTTAGGAACCGTCTATCAATTAGGGAATCATTTTTCAATTAAGAATTAAACTTTCTGCCCCATTTCTAAACAGGCAAATGACTGCATCGTTGGTGTAGTGGCGGCAAGCGCTAGTACTAAAAATGAGGTCCTAGATTCGGGTACCAGGTCAGGCAAAGATTATTGGTTTTTTTTTATCTGGAATTTCTCAATAGCTGCCCGAAGTATGGATTTGTGCTCGGTCGATGACAATAGGCTTGTCCCCTGTTACATGGTACTTCAACACAATAAGCGAAATGTAGGTGTACTATAATAGGTACAGATGCCAGAAAATCAAGCTACTACAATCTGTCAAATTTCTTTAATAGATTCTCAACTTTATCGCTAAAGTATAAGGTTCAAAGTTGATTGGGAAAATTTGAGTTTCGGGTAGCTTGATATGCTGGCATCTGTACTCATCTGTCCAACCCTTGAAAGGATATTATAATTTGTTATACGTAAACTGTGTTCCGAAGAACCAGAGTCAATGACATAGCTCTTAAAATTTGCAAGTTGAAGTGGCAATGGGCAGGCCATATCGCTCGTAGAACTGATACCCGATGGGGAAGAAAAGTTTTTGAGTGGCGACCACAAACTAGAAGACGCAGCGTAGGCAGGCCTCCCGCTAGGTGGACCGACGACATCGTGAGAGTCGCGGGCAACCGATTGATGCAAGTGGCGAATTGTCGTTCGGCGTGGTGGTCTAGAGGAGAGGCCTTTGTTCATCAGTGGAATAAGTGGAGTGGAGTGGTGTTTGTCTTCCGGCTGATGATAATGATGATGATGAAACGTGTTGCTTTAATAACACCATGGACAATTCTAGTAATTTTAAAAACGTTCACAGTCAGATCTCAGTCTCAATCTGTCAAAAATGCCTCTAATTTCCCTACATTTTGACAAGATTTTGACTCATCTCGGCGACAAACAATTGTCAAAATCTTCTCAAAATCTTAAAAGTTCAAAATCTAGTCACAGTCTCAACTGCGACTAGATTTTGGAAGAGAATTGGCCTTCTGACTTGTTAATAAAATAACCTCCACCTTGCATAAAGTATTGGATACTTAATGATGCCGACTCCCTTGATAGCAAACTTAACTAAATTTAAGTTCAGCGCATCTTTTTTCTTTCTATTTCATTAAGAAACGAATAGAGACAGAAGATAAATTTTAGTTTAGTCCTGTCAAATTAACCAGCGCCTGACACTACTTACTCCACAGAAATAAAAAAAAAACGATAACAACGCAGGTAGAACTTATCTTTTGCACTACCCGCCTGCGGTTAACATTTCTATAGTTCATCTGTTTTTATTCATCAAAACTTTGCAAAGTAGCTAAGCTGATAATACCCGAAGTAGACAATAAGGTAACTTCGCCAAGCTAAACAAACAAGCTGCACCATATTGCAGCACAAACTTACCCAACACTATAACTTAATAAAGAGAAAAATTCAAAATTAATTTGTAACTCTTTATTCTCAAAAGTAGTTCTAAACTCTTAACACTTTCAACTTTCTCCCTACGTAAGTACCCACGTACGGGGGAGTCGCTAATGGAAAAAAAACCCGTAAAAGTTTATATTGAATCATGAAAGTGGACGAAGTTTTAAACCGATTGCTCAGGAGTTCGCAACGAAATTAGTTTCGCTACAGAATTTCAATTGGCAGGTAAACTGTTAAGCGTACCTGTAAGTTGCTTCATCAGAATCTCCTTCGAAAGGCTATCTGATGGCAGTGAGGATACTGTTTTTTTGCGGATAGTACTTTTTCCGTATGGAAAAGTAGGTGAGATAGGATTTCTTTACTAGCTATATGAGTCAATTCCAACCTTTGAGTCAAAGCTAAATTTTTTATAAATGTATCTTTTGTACCCAATTTTAAGTATAATACCTATCTAAGTTACATCTGTAGCTTGGTTGATAGATACGGACAAATTTAGAGGAACGCAATAAAAAGGTTTAATTTCCCCTGTTGAAATTATCGTGCGCACTGGCCACAAACATCAATAAATGCAATAGGGTTGTCAACTGAAAAAATCTAATTAGTCCCTCAGATATATTATCAAAAAATATTTGACCCGTATTTTTTCTTTTGTTACGTAAACCAAAATTGACAAAGATACGACGCCTTTAAAATTCTCAATACGTCACACCTTGGTATAATATTTTAGTGCGTTCTGACGTCACGAGCCCCCATTCCCGAGTTTTGATGCGTTTTATCTTTGTGAATATTCATTGATTACAAAAACAAAAAATATGTGCCCATTATTTTCCAATACTCTAACTGACGGACTAAATAGATTTTTAATTTATTGATAGTGGAAACTAGTCTATTAATTTTTTTTTTAATTTTTACTTAATTTGTTTTCATGTAGGTAATTATTGCGTAATATTACGTTCTTTCGTATTGCGAAAATGTTTGTATTATTAAAGTTACATGGCTTAAATTAGAAAGGCATAGGTGTAGGTACAGACCATCAAACTGAACAACTTTCGCCATAACCATCACAATGGACACTTTTTGGGAAATCACGATCAGTTCGAGTCGGTAATGAAGTATTGTATGTGACATTTTTTTTCGCGATTGATAGATTAGGTACAGACGCCAGCATGTCAAGCTACTACAATCTGTCAAATTTCTTTAATAGATTTTCAACTTTATTAAGCATAAGGGTCAAAATTGATTGTGAAAATTTTACAGTTTCGGGTCACACTAATATTATAAAGGCGAAAGTTTGCGAGTGTGTGTGTATGTTTGTTTCTTCATCACGCTCAAACGACTGGACCAATTTTGATAAAATTTTGTGTGGAGGCAGCTGACACTTTAGATTAACACATAGGCTACTTTTTATCCCCATATTCCCACGGCATCGAAACTTATGCGGGTGAAACCGCGGGGCGCAGCTAGTATACCATAAAGCGTATACAGATCACTGCTTTATGTAATATCAGAGAGGCAATTCTCGTAATTTTTAAGAACGTTCACAGTCTGATCTCAGTCTCAATCTGTCAAAAATACGTCAAATTTCCCTACATTTTGACAGGTTTTTAAAATTCGTTTTTCGCCGAGAGACTGCGACTAGATTTTTCTGAACGTTTCAAATTACGAGAATTGGCCTACAGGTTTTTATAAAATACCTAATAAATATCTCATCACCTTTTTAAATCTTCACCAACACGCCTCAAGACCTCAAACAGCTTTAATTTTACCTAAACTCATTGGTGCCTTAAAACCTAACCCAATTACCCAAGGTTATTGGACCATGAGCTCAATTGATTCTACCTTACCTGGTTTTACGCTCTAATAACCAAACCTCGTGTACTAAATAATTATTCGTAAAGTACCTACTGTTACGAAACGTCAATCTCAATCTATGTTTTGAGGTTCGACCTTGTAATCAAACTCAAAACTCAAACTCAAAGCATTTATTTCAATTAAACCATTTACAGGCACTTTTGAATTGTCAGAATTAACTAGTCGATCAGTTAGTCAGAAAGTTGAAGCTAGTTGCCCATTCCAAAACGTAGATCTCTTGGAGAAGAACGGGCAAGAAACTCCAAGGACACTCTTTTAAATCAAGGTATTACAAAATCCTGGGTAATTTATTCTTGTTGCTTCTATAATGGCCCGGATTCCGTTGTTCACAAACTAAACTAAATTTAAGTTCAGTGCATCTTTTTCTTTCTATTTCATTTTATAAAGGACAGAAGATAAATATTAGCTTAGTCCTGTCAAATTAGTCAGCGCCTGACGTAAACTGACGTATTTTTAGTAGCCAATTTTTTAATCACGTCTAAACTTGTCTATGGATTATTTAATTTGACAGGACTAAACTAATATTTATCTTCTGTCCATTTCATAACGAAATAGAAAGAAAAAGATGCACTGAACTTACATTTAATTTAGTTTGTGAACAAGAGAATCGGGGCCGTCAACAACAGATCCAGGATTGCGTCATGTTCGTGAACAGGTGCTGTCGGTTGAGACTGGTCATCTTTTGAATTGTTTCTTCTTAAAGAACAATGTTATGAAGAAACAATTCAAACTAGGTACAAGATTAAAAATAAGCCCTGGCAGCTAAGAGATGACCAGTCTCAACCGACAGCGTCCGTTCACGAACATGACGCAATCCTGAATCAGTTGTGGACGTCTACATTGATATTTCGCTCCATTTTTTTGGGTGAAGCCTGCTAATAAACATTCAATGGCATATGTTTGCCATGTTTAATATTGGTCAGGGCGAAACACAAGCAGTAAGTACTTCAAAGCCGAGGATCATGCATAATTGATTCAAAATAATCAGTCATTTATACGACGAAAGCATAAAAAGGACGTGGCTCAAAGTGGGCAGTGAGTGAACCAAAGCTGGGTCAATGATCACATTGTTCTGACCACCCTTTTAAAAATACGAATCATTACAAATACAGGGTGTAATAAGACCCATCACAAAGCCGTTATCTCCGTATTCTATACATCGAATTAAGCGATCTTCAATATCTCCGTAACCAGATGGTTCCCAGATATAGCACAGTACAAAAAAGAAATCGCTATGACGAGAAGAACAAGTGACTCGACTTTGTCAAGCAGCTTTTTACACCCGTTACATTAAGCAACTTCACAGCATAAACAGCTGATCATCTAAGCAGTAAGTAGGTAAGCCGTCGCAGCAGTTATGGCTGTTAATTTGGCCGCGATCCCAAAGCAGCTGGCACGAGCTGCTACATTCAGCTCGTTATGCGTTATTATTATGATGTTGTTTTATCTTGTGGCTGGGCTAAAAAGAAAATGTTATCGCGTTGTTTATTGTGTATTTTTTATTTTGAAAAGTCTATTTTGTTTGTGGTCACTTGCAGTGTTCATTGACTGCTAAGAGGTTTCATATGATTTCATCTCACTTTTTTTTTTTTGGTGGTTGTCAGATTAGATGGCAGGTGCTTTGGTTGAAAGGGACAATGCTAAAAAATATTAAAAATATAGCAAAACGAAAAAATAAATTAACAGTACTTCAATAGGTTATAAAACTTATAATACACATGTATGCAAATTTAATATCAACGCTTAAGAGTAAACTAGTCGCGAGCTCGAAGTCACTGGTGGTCATGGCCAAAAAGCACGCTGTCTCGCCTGGCTTCGTGTCCGACGGCGCTAATATCAGTGATGAGCAGTTAGACGCTAGTCTACTCGAACAACGTCTAGTTCTCATGATAACATAACTCATAACTTTTTAATGACTTTTTATTTTACTATTCTGTTTCCGTACAGACACAATTAATAATAAGTCAAAACGATATCATGTTTTAGTGGAGTAATATTCTCCTGAAATTTGTGTGGAAAAAATATTGACAAGTGGCATCTTAAGTTGTCGAATGAAAACAAAAAAGCAGGAAAATCCGTCCCGACAACGTTTGTTGAAAAATCTCTTCAATCTTTTTTTTACAAAACGTTGAGACAAAATACGTCTCAGAGTTTCCGAACAGAAATCCCATCTATACATATCTCTGACGCACCTACATCAATAAAATCAAACTCAAAAGTGAGGAATCTGAAAAAGGAAAATACGATTTTTCACTAACGAACATCGCGTGTGTTGACAGAGGAACTTTTTTTATCAGCGCACCGTGATACTGGTATTCATTTTTTCAGGAACTATTCAGGACTGATATCTAAGTTGTTTCGTTATCCGAGGAAACTGGATTCTCATCTTTTCGCCTGTTGTTTTTTATTTACCTTATAATAAATGCACCTGATCTTCATATTGGGAATTTAATTTACAGTGTTTTTGTTGTATCCTACATATCGACACCTGAAAGGAAAAACAGCGTAACTCATTTTTAGTAAATATTCAGGAGAGCGCGTCAAAGATAAAAAAATCTCTCAGGTTTCGGTTAAGTCCTAATGTCAACCAACCTTGAAAATTTGAGGCAACAAGGGAATGCCATACTTTTTTATGATTATATCATAATATCGACACCTGCAATTTAAAACATTGTAAGTAACTCGTTTTTCAGGATAGCGATTCAAACATTCAACATATTCTCACTTTGTTCCTATAAAGTCCTAGCGTCTTCCAATTTTGTAAATATAAGTAAAAATGGATTATCTACCTACTTTGCTGTATGACTAATATGTTGTTTACTTATGTATTTTATATGTTTTATGAATTACAATGATTTTCATTAAAAAGTGAGTTACAATGTTTTAAATTGCAGGTGTCAATATTATTATACTACTAGCTGTGCCCGCGACTTCGTTCGCGTGGTTGTCGAGAACAAAACAACGTCGTTTAGATAAGAGTATATCACCTTTTTGATGATTTAGATAAGAGTCCTGACTTTGGTATAGTTGATTACGTTAATGCTTCTCTATATACTATGTTAGCGGTGGAATTACCCGGAGCATATACAAAAAGGTTGTTTGGGTTGCTAACACGTGATAGAGAAACATAGAGTTGGCCGTGTGAAAAACAATCAAAAGTAAGGTCTACACCCGCAACGGATAACGTCTGGCCTTGGGCTTTATTAATAGTCATAGCGTAACAGAGGCTTACAGGAAATTGCACACGTTTGAAAGTAAACGGAAAATTATTGGGGATAATGGGTATCCTGGGAATGAAAACAACATCACCGGAGCCGCAACCTGTTAAGATTTCGGCTTCGATGACATTTCGTTGGAGATTTGTTACTCTCAACCGAGTTCCATTGCATAGTTTTGGTGGGCTTAAATTTCTGAGTAGAATGATTGGTACTCCGACTTTTAAATAAATTTTGTGTGCTGGAAGACCTGGTGTATTTAGAGAGTCTAAAAACTCTACTGGATAGTGGGTGGCATCTCCTTCTTCTAAAACCGTGTTAATAGATAAATATTCCCTACTTTCTCCAGAAACATGTACCAATATTTGAGAATTTATTGCTGCTGCTTGGTCGTTGCGAGGTGCCAAAATAACTCGTTGGCATAGCCAAGCAGCGTCATGGTTCGAGATCTCTGATGGATCTCCGTATACAGAGGAAATGAGTTCCTGCTGTGAGGCAACAGAAGAACACAGGCTTTCGACTAAAGTTACTTTACCTCCTTCTTGAGTCGGGTATGTGCCGTTACCAATTTGAAGTAGTAAATTTGAGAAAACCTGCGCGTTTGCGTCACCTCCCAAATATGCTCGCATATTAAAGCTCAAATTAGTTAATATGACACTACGCCATAAAATAGAGCTCTTTAAACAGGCACCTATTTCATCGGCCCTCGTTCCTCTGGGTATTATAGGGAGTGTCTGCCTGAAGTCTCCACAGAATAGCACCGTTAAGCCTCCCATCGGTCGGTCATTTTGTCTTATATCTCGCAACGTTCTATCTACAGCTTCCACAGCTTTACGATTTGCCATCGTACACTCGTCCCAAACGATAAGGGCGCAATCGCGTAAAACCCTTGCTTTATCACTATTGCGAGACACGTTGCAAACAGGGTTTTCTGTGCGGTCCAAGTCGATTGGTATTTTAAATGATGTGCAGTTTTTCCTCCTGGTAATAAAGTGGCAGCTATTCCTGAGGAAGCGACGGCAAGGGCAATTTTGTTTTGGCTCCTTATTTGAGCCAAGATAACTTTAGTGAGGAAAGTTTTACCTGTTCCACCAGGTGCATCTAAAAACAGCATTTCTCCTAATGAATGTACTACACTACAGCATACTCTATCAAAGATTTGACGTTGTTCTGACGTCAAATTTGAACAGCCATTTCGCAATATTTCTGCTAACTCTTCGGGGTTGTAATTTATTTCAGATGTATACTCCCTATTAATTCGTTCCCCACCAACTGTCGGTGTCGGCAAGCCGTATTGACTGAGGGGGTTCCCTCCTATACTTGTAACTATATCTTGTATAGCCAGCAAAGCCCTATTATGGCAGCTTTCACGTACTTGGTCAGAAGTTTCACTATTTATATTTTGCTGTCTCAAAAAATCTTCGGCAAACGCGTCTTTATATTTTTGCCACAACTGCCCAGCGTCCGATAGGCCACAAAATGTCAACAAAATGGCAAATAAATGGCGCAAACGATGTGGACTATCACTGACGCATGCTTCGGCTAAAGCATCATCCCAATGCTGATCGCCATCTAATAAATGCCGTGCGCGGCAAGCAGCTTGAAATGTGGGATATTCTATATCGTCCACTTTGCGGAGCTCAGCAAAAGAAGTAGGTCCTCGCACTGTGTGAAGAAGAAGGCGTAAATAATAACACTCTGCATTATTTGGGTGCACCGTGTATACTCTTCCAATCACGTGTTCTTTAAAAATGCCGGACTCGCCTTCTACAGCAGTTCCACGTCTCCTGCGATTAAAAACACCTTGCTGCTTGTTATAAGTATAATAATGTGGCACTTCATTGTACAACAGAGACTTAGCGAAATTGTCTCTTTCGCAAAGGCGAAAGAATGCGAGCAAGGTGGTTTGTCTTGGGTTGTTCATTCTTTCTGCCACATTTTCTGGCTGAAAGTAAACTCGCTGCCCGCCTTCCAGGTGCACGTCAAGATGGATGACTGGCGGATACCTTTCATGAATAGGGAAACTCAAAATGCGCCAAACTGCCTCCGAAGAGCTTATGTATCGGCCAGATTGATACCTTGTCACTTCATCAAATTGGTTGTTATTTCTTAGTGCTATCATGGCTTGATCACTACCTTTATTAACATATTTACATATATATTTTATAGATTCGACGCTATTACAAATTTCAACATTAATGTGTGCTTGAAAAGCGTTTGACAAAACTGGAGAATACGGTACCACCCAACTATTATTTAGAATTATTTCTTGTCCACGGAATCTGACAGTAGCTGTGAAACCACCTTGTGACGGTGATCTTCGCCGGTATTGCGGATACCCATTTTCCCCAACCATAGTTAGTTCTTTCAGTGCTCTGGGGTATTTTTTTGAGCATTGACCATCTTTCATGCACGGTGATTCCCTGTTTAAGAGGCCACATGGCCCGTGAACCATATGTGTTTTTACTATGTCATGCAAAATCGGATCTGCATTATAGTCCGGAAATTCTGCACTTATGACACTGTCTATAGCATCGGGACGAATTTTTTCTTCCAGCCACAGAAGAATGTGCGCGTGGGGTAAACCACGCTTTTGCCACTCGACGCTATACATAAAACAAAGAGTTGAACCGAAAACTTTCTCCTTTGTAAGTAGATTAATCAAGACTTTGAGTTTTAAATGAAAAATCCTAGCAATAATGTCATGTCTGTCGTATGACGCCTGTCCTGTGAGAAGTGCCTGGCAAATCTCCGTCCACTTTGGATTTGTTGTAAATGTTATAAAAAGGTCCGGCCGGCCGTATTTACGGACGTAACAAAAAGCATCTTGCGTTCGTTCGTGCATATACCGCGGACCGCCTGTGAAACTGGATGGCAAAATAACCAATCGACCCAAGTTTTCGACGTTATTATCTGATTGCATGGCGTCCCGCAAGTGCACGTATTCTTCAGCGCGTAACCGTCGCTGGTTAGTGCGAATATACACTAAACGTTCAGTTTCTATTTTTGCGTACATGTCCACAATAAATTGGCTGAACAAACCACGAAATCGTTGCAAATATACGAAACTGTTTTGCCTTATTTGTAAAAGGTAGGAATAGTATTGTTGAGCAGATATTTTTTTTTGATAATTAGTGACTCTCGTAGTAGGGTTCACTTGGTACAGCCCAAAATTGTACCCATCTTCACCATGACAATAAATTAGTGGATATTGCAGGGCGTCGTAAGCTCGGTGGGTTTCCAAAATGCGTTGAAGGCGATCGTCGCGTGTACGCAACACGATATCACGTCTCTCACACTCCTGGTCGACTAAAACAACTGCAACTTCATCTGCGACGGGTGCATTGTGTCTTCCACGGTGTTCACCCACAGGACGTCTATCGGCACTTATAACAATTTTGAAATCATTGCTGCCTTGTGGAATTGACTCCAATGCAGCTTTGAATTCACGAACGTACTGGTTAACGTGATGCAGCAATTCTTGAAGTTGACCCAAAAGCTCAGCATTGAGCTGGGGAAAATTGTGATTTCTAACATTGAGCTGTTGCGTGTAATCGGATACAAAATAAATTTGGAGAAATTTGGGTTCATTTTCTGGCAGCAAAGATCCAATAAGGTGATAAACTTGACCTTGTACTTTGAAGGTTGGCATGAACGGTCCTTCCGTTATTTGTTTTGCCCCAAAGGAAGTCATTTGGAAAGCACTGTTATATAAACGAATATTATCCAAAAAACGGTTCGACTGGGGATGATCGCCATTCAGGAGACTTTTAAGTAAGTGTGGTGGATCTTGGAAATTTGGAAGAACAATTTTTCCATTTGAGCAGCACATTCCATCTGTCTCTTTCCTCCATTTCAAAGCATGACAAAAATTACAAATTTCTCTCATGTCACCCACGAAAGTAAAGCCAGCATAATTAATTCTAGACGAATATGTGAACCCTGATTTTTCCCTATTGTCCCAAGGTAATAAAATATTTGCATCGTCATTTTCCATGGACTCATCAGCTCCGCTATTTGTTTCTCTATTCATATGGTATCGAGCTCGTTCTATTTCTAGGCGAGATTGACGTTGTTCTGCTGTTTCTGCTCGTCTTAGTTCATCTATTCTTTCCCTTTCAGATGCAAGATAACTTTCATTGTTTCTTTGTACACCTACATAGTTATGTCTAGCTATTTTTAATCGTTCTTCTCTTTGGGAGAGAGATTCAGACTCGCGCGAGAGAGCGTGTCGCTCTCGGTCAGATGACAGACGTGCTTGGCGTTCCTCGATACTCTCTTGAGAACGCAAAGTCGCGGTCCGAGTTCTTTGCGAACTTAAGCGCGACTCCCTTTCTGTGAAAGTCTCTGACTCGCGTGAGAGAGACTGGCGCTCCCGATCAGCAGACAGCCGAACTTCGCGTTCCTGGATATTCTCTTGAGAACGCAAAGTCGCGGTCCGAGTTCTTTGCGAACTTAAGCGCGACTCCCTTTCTGTGAATGTCTCTGACTCACGTGAGAGAGAGTGGCGCTCCCGATCAGCAGACAGCCGGTCTTCGCGTTCCTGGATACTCTCTTGAGACCGCAAAGTCGCGGTCCGTGTTCTTTGTGAACTTAAACGTGACTCCCTTTCGGTGAACGTTTCCGATTCACGTGAAAGAGCGATGTGCTCTCGGTTAGCAGATAACCGTGCTTCACGATCTTCTTCCGATTCCTGAGACCTACAAAGTCTCATCCTTTTCGCATTTCGGCTACGCAGCGAAAGGTTAGTTTTTTTTCTTTGAGGCATTTTCAAGGAAAATTAAAGCAATAAACAAAACTAACAACACTTATGACTGAATAGCCTACAAACTTAAAAGAACGGTGCGTCGAACAGTCTAGTGTGACAACGTATCGTCTGTTCGTGGTCGTGACTCAACGAATTGGCAACACTAACTTACTGTATAACGATTGGCACTATTGGATTCAAACTACGAAGTAAATCAAATACAATCTTTACTTCGTACTTCAAACCAATGACCAAAGTTGACCAAACGAAACCAATAAGATAAGCAAATACTTTTTTTTCGACCAATTTAGAAAATCGATAAACCAAGCAACCAAAGAACTTTTACGACACACGCAAGAACTTTTAAGACACCTAACGAAACCCAATTTGCCTAGTAAACACGGTGGACGTCATCCTCGCGCGGAAAATCTTAACACCGCGATTCAGAAAATGACGTCATTTGCACAACGCCATCTATCGGATTTAGATTTCAACTATCAACATTAGTTCTATTTTTAGTCTTAAGATGTCGTTGCAAGTACTATACTTAATTGCGTAACGTAATATTTTACTTCTTGAACTCACTAAATTAATCATATCTTTTGATAGAGTGAACCGATTTCGATGAAACAAAAACTAAGTTAAACCTCAAGTTGCGTATAATTTTTGTATATAAACATTGTCAGCATTGAATTCGTAGATTTTACGTGATGTGCGCACAAACAAACAGACAAACAGACAAACAGACAAACAGACAAAAATTTCAAAAATGATGGAAATGGGTTCTGTTACTTATCTTTTCACACGCTGGCTATTTTTTGTTTCAATTTCTTCAATGTACAAAAATGACTTTTCTACAGATTTATTATATGTATAGATTACTTAACCAAAACCAAGCCACAACACCCTGTCCTGAGCCTTCCGCATCCAGTCTGTCCCAGCCACCTTCTTTATGTCGTCGGTCCATCTAGCTGGGGGCCGTCTCACACAATAAAATTTTATAATAATATAATATTCACGTATAATTCTGATCGTACCTAAGGAAGGTACAGACGCCAGTACACCAAGCTACCCAATACTGTAAAATTTTCCTAATCAACTTTGAACCTTTATGCTTTAGCGATAAAGTTGAAAATCTATAAATAAAATTTGACAGATTGTAGTAGCTTAATGTGCTGGCGTTTGTACTTTGACGACCCAAGAAAAAATCTAAGCGATGATCTTGGATGAAAACCTTACCAATTCGCTAATTACAGCATTTCTGTTACCAGGCCTACATGGTATACAAAGGGCACGGCAAAGACGAGCGAGAGAAGACCGGCAAGTTCAGATCAAGACCAGCAGAGTCTACCTATACTATGACGACCAATCGCAGCACGCGGTTCTGCGACAATATGACTGAGAGGGAACTTGAGGTGAGCATTACCCTTTTTGTATGGTGTATCACGTTTCTTCGGTAGATGAGCAGGCAATGGATGAAAATTGTTTTAGATATTCGTATTTGTGCTTTATGTTAGAAATCCTGATGACAATAGATATCGGATCGGTTACATTTAGATGCTTACTGAATTTTATTGCTTATTAGATTAATATTTAATTGGATTTTGACCATTCTCTGTGATTAATCTCTATTTAAGGACCGTTCTCACCACAAAATTGTTTATCAAACATTCGTTGCACTTTCGGTGAGTACATGAATCCAAAATAAATTCGAATCCTGTGCTCGCGAACCTTGTGAACACTTGTTTGTTTCGCGAATTAATGTTCGTTGCGTAACAAATGTTCCCCCGTCGAATATTTCCAAAACAAATTCGTATAAGTTCCCATCGTAAGCATTCCGCTCGCTCGCACGCTCACGGTGAGAACCATCCTTTATATCTAGCATCCAATTACTCGATTGTTCGTCTCAAATGATTTACTGAAGTTTCAGGCGATATTTTGTATTATTAAATTGGTTTTCTATTTCCAGAATCTGCCAGAAAGTTATACGAGAACTAAATTATATTAGCTAGGCCGAAAAGCTTGGTATTGTAGTCGAAATCTATGCTGTAAATCAGGTGTTTTATATTATATTTCTAGAGCATTGTGTAGATAGGTACTAGAAATTAGAAATAAATATAGTTTTGCAGGTACAAATATCAAATATTTATCCTAGAATATTTCTCTTCAAAAGGAGGAGTTCAGAAAAATCTGCAACCAGCTAGAAAAGCTCCGCGATCGATGTGGCCCTGCAGCAGTAATATCTCGAAGAATAGGTGCCATGCAGGACGCAGCAGCAGTTTACGATAGAAAACCTCCTCCATCCGACCACTCCGCGCCTTTGAAACTGAACACAGTGTTCAGTGCTGTAGCGGACCGGCTGATGTGTACCGTCACACCAGCTGAAGAGTCATCGAGCAGCGGTAGGGACTTACCCTTCGAAGCTCCTCCCGCCTACAAGCATAAGACCTTCAGTCCGACCAAAAGCACAGAAAACAGCAACGCAGAGCAGAGCCAGACAGACGTCACGACTGATTCTCCTAAGAAACGCACAGACCTTAACGAGGATCCAAAGGAAGATAAACAAAATGGAGTGTTCAAAATTTCCGGGGAAGCAAACTGTAGTGATGTCCGAACACCAGAAGTAAGTCGTAACGGTTACAATAATAAGAGTGAGAAAACCAGTGAATTAAAATCAAGTCCCAGTAGTACTGAGACTGTGAAAGGTGTTAGATCAGGACACGCAAGAACTCATGCTATAGTTATTAATTTAGATGATAAGAGTCGCTTTACTGAAGAGGTCACTGTCTAAATAAAGACTGTACTTATGTTTTCATTAGGTAAAATGTGGATGTACCAAAGATTGTTCTTGAATTTCGAGTAACGTAACCTTAACAAAATCTTTCGTAGATATACGACTGACATTATTTTTTCTCCTAAACACTATCTTACATCTTACTTTATTTACCATTTAGAAGTTACTTACTTAACCATGTCACGATAATTCTACAAACAAAACTCTCAAGCAAGTGTAGTAAAACTCAGATTACTATGTTTTACAATTATTTATTTATAAAACCAGCTCGCTCCCTCCGCCGTCGGCCGTGCAGATCGCACTCGCACTCGCCGAGTGTTGTCAACTCATCATATCGATTCTAACGAATCAAATCGATTATACTTAGGTACGGTCATTCAGTTTATTTGATTTTATAAATATTTAATTAAAATGTTTTATTAATTGCTATTATAAATCATAAACCTAAAAACAAGTTAGTTCAGCTGAAAATGCTTTTGCGTAGGAAATGGATTTAACCACAGTGTTTCAATGGGATTAAGCTTGAAACCATAACCTTTTCAGCGCATTACCCCATGGCTTAAAATATCGAATTTCTACCATTATTACAATAGAGTAACTGTCAACTACCGTTGTATTACAAAATAATTATCAGAAGGTCTATTTCATACCGATGACGTCGATGTCGAAGATAATAAAGATATTGCTGAACCGCGTGCAATCTCAAGCTGCAGTTATTCGAGCTTGTTTCGTGACTGAGGCCCGTAAAATTGGTTCTCTCTAGAAGCGTTAGCGATAAAAGAACAACAATTTATGTGATTGACATTAAGATATAGATGGAACTTTTCGTCCAGACCTTTATTATCGTAGGGACTGTTTAATGTATGAAGCTTTCATGCACATTGTTATGCAGATACTCAGTATAACTCGTTGATATTAACATTTTGCATAAGGATATGGGTTCTGGTGATTTTCATAGCTTTTTACAAAGGAAAATAAATTCATAGATCTAATCGGGAATTCTGTTACGTCTGCGGTCGTGTTCATTCCATAAATTTGACAACTGATATCAAAATGTCATTAGGTACCTCCATCAAATTATAAAAAAAACGTTGAATCTTCTGTATTTTATCTATTCTGTGCTGATATTGCGTGCCAAGCTCAGGCAATTGAAGTTTGTTATTAAAGCTGGTATTTGGCGCAAAAGCTCGCTTCAAGACAGTGATCACTCCCAGCGTCTCCTCGAAATTTTCTGCACATTTTTCTTTGGACCTAAAACTTTCAAACCCAATTGGGTTTGAAAGTAAAGGTAAGTACAGTAATTACTGTACTTACCTACTTTCTTTTAAAGGTGCCTATAGACACGTCATAACCTTGTAGATATTGAAGGTAGATGTTATAGCTAGTGACTAATCCAACCGTGAGGGGTGACCCTAATCCGTGTTACTTGGAACAGGAATTGTAGTCAGTATTTCGGTACAGTGTGGTTGAACTATCGTTCGCTTAGGCAATAATCGCTTACGATTTGAATTGTAAACTAATATCATTGGTATTATTTTTCACTCTGATAAGTAATCTAGATTTTGTAGAATTATTGTGCGGGCGCTCTACACTTTGTCATAATTATTTCATCACCACTGCTCTCAAAACGGTGAAGTAAAACATCGTGAGGAAACCGGCATGTCCTAGAACCAAACATTCGAAGATATGTGACAACTGCCAACCCGCAATAATAATAATAATTCCACATACCAAACTCTACAGTAAGCTGCTATACTGAATACTTGCAGAATTGTCCGAAAATTCCGTCATAACGACAATGATGCCCAAATATCACACCCACAAACATCACCAACAACACAAGTCTATATCATCACAATATTTTATCATCCATCGCTTAGGTTAGCACTTGGCTTCGGCCCGTGTTATTCTATATAACCGGCACATCAATGCCGAGATACAAAAATGTATACCAACAAATAATAATAGTATCAAACCATTTATTTTCAGGTAACAAAGACCCATAGATACCTACATACCTTAACCTAAGTATACACTATACATAATAATATAGTAACAACTTTGTTAGTAAATACCCACGTGGTGGATTGCGGCTGTCTCAGCAGTGGGTAAAAGTATAGGCTGATTATGTATTGTGCTGGGCTTTTGAAGGATCTAAGTCCCGTTATGCCATAGTAGACAGTTGACTTTTGAGAGGGCGCTTTCTGGTTTTGAAGGACGATTTGTTTTAATTTACCGCTAATCTGGTGGTCGTAAGCGCTAGTGAATTCAGGTCTTGAGCTTCGATTCGCTGGTCGGGCAAAGTGTTATTCCGTTTTTCCATCTGGAGTTTCTCAATAGCAGTTCCGAGTCTGGATTTGTGCGACTTAGACATTACTGCCGGGATGTGGGTGTACTTGCCGAAACGTGGGTATGCTTCTGCCTCACTCTTCGGGAAAACAAAGCGTGATACTATGTGTTATTTTATGCGTGGTGATATATTTTATTTTATGCGTGGTGGTATATCTGGTTGGTATATTTTACGAACAGTTTTTCCATAAAACTAACAAGCAATAAAACCATTAGCCACTGTCACCTCGAATAAAGCCACAATATTTTCGTCAGCAAATTTTGGGTCCCAAAATCTAGGTTTTCTCGTAGAAAACATTGTTACCTATCTTCATGTTTTATTGCCAATCATAAAAGAAAACGGCCAAGTAAGTGAGGACAATTTGTTTTCGTATTACGGAGTAAAATAAGTTTTTGTTGAATCCAAGCTGAGAAGATAAACGATATAGACATTGATAGTGAGTTTGATAATAACATATAAGTTTAAAAAATTAAAGCATGCGCTTTTATGAACCTGCAGCATCAAATTGTTGTATTGTTTTTAATTCAGAAACGAATATATTACAAATTATAAAATATCTGATCTGTGAGCAGGCAATTTTTTCGAATATAAAAAAAAAATCCTCGAGACCGTATTTCTGCCACAGCGGCCAATCTCAACGGAGACTAGCCTTTGGCGCGGGAGATATTATAGTTCACAAGTGTGCGCGCAGGCACAGGTGCACTCCCTCTTCCCTCACTCTCATAGTCCGATGGGACGGCAATCCGACACGACCGAAGAGAGATTAGACACAGGACCAACGGCTTATCGTTTTTCGAGGCACGAGGTTATCACACCGCCGACTTCCAAATTCCGGGCTTTTACTAAGAAATTCCTAATGGAAAAACTTAATAACACTGCCCGACCCGGGAATCGAACCCAGGACCCCACGCTCAGCAGTCGCGCTTGTGAACACGAGACCAACGGTGCAGTTGAATATATGAAGCAATAGATTAGTGAAATCCTTCAAACTTATTCAGACTGAGTGTTACGTAATTACGGTGTCGTTCAGCTTAGTGAACTTCTCTCAACTATCTTTGGTACATCCACAACTCTATTAATATATTTGTAAAAGCTAGTCCTTACTGTGATTCTTAGTAATATGTATGTTCGTTTATTAATAGTTCCCAAGATGCATATCAAAGGACTTCCGTGTTCGTGTGTTGTTCTGGTTAATGTTAACTTTTTAAAAGAATCTTATAAAAATGTTGGATGCTTGAATGTTTGAGTTTATCTTCTGTAATAGGCAGCGTGTGTCAAAAATATGTGGTCGTATTTAAGGAGATGGTATAGACCATCAAATTGAACAACTAATTCTATGGAAACAACATCGTAGACGAGAAAAAATAAGCAGCCAACCTATACACAATTTCAATACCTATTCGACCCAAACGTATGGGACAGCTGATTATTTTTTCCAGATTACGATGTGCATATGGAGAATGTTGCTCAATATGATGCTCTCCACACGCTTAAATCACCAAACATTTCTGATACTCGCTGTATTTTTTCAAATTAGGTCTGTCCTAGGTATTGAAAGGTAATAAGAAGTGCAAAGCTGTCTAAACTTATGGCGCTCAATGTATCGTTTCAATACAAGAACAACTGCGGTTAGTAAAAATTAGATTCCTAGGATTCATCCCACTAAAAATTGTACTAAATTGCAATAATAATACTACCAATCGAAAGCGTTATTTTTATTAAGTAATAGATGCTCATTTTTCTTTTATCAATGCAAGTTCCTAATTAAAAAACATATTAATTTTATTTTTACAAAAAGTTTTCTTTCTGCTAAAGCCTTAATGATGATTTTGAATAATTGATATTACAGCCAGTAAATCTGTTGACATGATTTAAATATAACTTAGCCGTAATCAATCTTAAGTTAACAAAACTAATTAATTTTGAAATTGAAAAGTCGTTAGTGTCCCAATACAGCTTCGTACTTTTACGACTTGAAAACAGTTCGCGGAATGACTATAGTTGTCGCGTTTTAGCATGGCAAAGGCGGTCATTGAACCACCTTCATTTTTTTTATTTCAAAAACGGAAATAAAGCACGTTAATATCCTAAATTAATATCTGTCATGATCCTCAACAGTCTTTAATAATGAAAAACGATCATTTTTTTATTGTACGGGTTCCCACAAAGAGATATTAGTGAAAGTGCAATGACCTGAACTGCCATGCTAAAAGAAAGTCTCCTTAGCCGGTTAATGTGATATTACTACCGTGCAAGCATTCAAATAAAGTTTCAGCAATAACTTCATTTTGGTATGTTTTCGAAGTAGTTATCGCGGTCGTTATAATGCAAGAATCTTTAATGCCTGCAAACTGCAGCTTTTGAGCTGGTAAGAATTTCTTTGATTATGACATACCTAGTTGGTTATTTTTATCAGAAACATAGCTGTCAGTAGTTTGAAATTTATGCAATAGGTATCTATTGTTAGGATTACTATAATTGTTTAAAGTTTTGCAATATTTTAACATAAGTTGATGACGTAATCACAAATGATTGTCTGTTATGTCAAACAATTTCGGAATAATTGAAATTATATTCAAAAATATATTATTATTATGCTGTTATTGTTGGTTGCAAATTATTAGCATTAAGTAAAACAATGTTTTGTTTATGAAGTGCGAGTCTGACGAATTGAAATGCGCTAAGATAATGACGTAACAGATTCGTTTAGTAAAACAACATTTTAGGCCTCCTCTTCACGATCATTTGGAAAATTCTCGTAATTTTAAGAACGTTCTCAGTCTAATCTCGGTCTCGATCTGTCAAAAATACTTGTCATTTCCCTACATTTTTGACAAGTTACTGGAATTGATTGATGAGATTGCGATTAGATTTTGACCATTTTTAATTGGCAATCATGCTAACAGGGTACCTAAAAAGTCACTTTAACGCTCGATTTAAAATGCGATGCATTCCTTTACTGACTCCAATGTCTCCAACCAAACATGTAAGAATTCAAGCTAAAAATAAACGTATAATAGATACTTTGTTTGCAATTAGCGCTCAATGAAACGCTTTAACGTGAAGTATTAGTAATATTTAAAGTTGTATTAGATATATCATTACTGGTTAAGAGAAGTGAAAGTCAGAATTTTAAAACTAATTCTTGAGATCCTATTTTACGCACAGGCGGCTCGGTGATTAATTGAGTAATTTATTGAAAATAGTCCCTAACTAATGAATGATTGTCTGCCTTAACCTATTAATCTAAGACAGCCTATCCGATTGCCTGATTTCAGTATCTTGAACTTGAGAAGTATAGTTTCATACTAATATTAATCTTGATCTTAAACTAATAATAGACTATGACCAATTACGGTCACTGCGAATATTTTCCACTAATTTTCATTGCAAGCCGAATCCACAACGCTTTTCACTTAGGTACGCAACCGTTCAGACGCATTTCTCACTGGACACCGCATTTGTTTATTTCGTCTAACAAAATTCTGATTCTCACTTTTAAATTGTAAATATTCGAGCCACGATGAAAGACAACTAGTGAATGTATTTTTTGTAAATAAGTAAGCATGTATAACTAAGTATGTATAATCACGACTGTACATACCTATACCAAGTAACGACGTGCCATTTACGCTTATATGGATTGTATTTAATAATATTTGTAAAACGTATTTAAATACTTTTTCCATTAGCCAGGAGGAAAAATTTATCGAACAAATGAGGTCACCAATATTATTCTCATCATTAACTACTTTGAGCAATTTTTTTGTGACAGTATCTGGTCATTGCTAGGTATAACTTACGAAAATTCCAATGAATAGCGTTTTTAATAATAAAACAAAAAATAGTTTTAAATAAAAGCGTGCTATATTTGTTTAAAATAGACATTAAATCAATTTTTAACACTTATCTGTAGCAATTATCAATAAAACTATTCCATTTGAACACAATTCTCAACATATAATTTTAAACCTTTGTAATTAAATATGAAAAGTTGTAAATAAAACAGTATTACCACTACTATTATCACGTCTTCCCTATCTAATAAAATGTTTTAATAATTACATACATCAAACATTTCAAATTACACCTAAATCCATGCTGGTTTTCTTAAGTAGTTAAAATATTAATTTCCATTGCATTCAACTAACAAAACGAAAGAGGAACGACATATTTTCAAATTTGTTCTCCAGTTTGATCGGTACGTTCGAATGACATCTTGATGGCTTGTAACAATCAACGTTTCGTAAAAAAATAATCAAAGGTACTTCAATACAACGTCAAATCTGGACTATGTTTGCAACATTTTTGTGCAACAATGTTAATTGTTTGAAACATTTGAAATATTACTTTAAGAGACCATGTAATTCAGAGTTAGTAATAATATTAAGCCAAAGATTGTAAATATCATAAATCCTAAATAGTTTTAAATCTTAATCTGCACATACATCTCAAACCAGTATTTCAGTCATTCTGTACATAATCCGGACTATTAAACAAACTGGTTGATCTATAAAATGACTGGATAAACAAGGTTTCAACTAGTAAATATTGCAATTTATGCCACTAAGTGGCCATTTTACCAAACATTCCATTTATATATAAAATTATGTAAATATTGTAAAAAGATGATATTGTAAAGCTTTTAATGATATTATGTATCATTTGATTGGTTATCGTAAGCAGATATTGAATTTCATCTAATTGGAATTAGATTATTACTTATAGAAGTTAGTATATTTAGAGTAGGTCTGCAACAAGTTACTTGGTATCCATGTAGTGGTTCGTGTTTGGTTTACATTTTGGCCAAATTGCTTATTTTACCAAAATATTGTCTAAAAAAGATCAAGACTTTGATAAAGTTCCCAAGTACCCACCCACTACTCAAAATATATTTCAGTTGTCTTAAAACAGTACCTACTTACTCTTAAAACAGAAGGCGTATCTGTAAGAAGTTACTGGAACATAACTACATAAATCAAAACGTTCCATTTTGCAGAAAAACATAAAACAGAAACAAAACTGGACAGTTTTACTGAAGACATAACTTTCCACCCGTTGGGCGTGAGAGAAAACTTGCCTTTTTAAATCTTAGTCATTCTGTAGTAGGGCTGCTACATCTTCGGAGATTATTGTACTATTCTAACCTTTGTTCAAATTAAAAATATTTTATTTCATATGGGCAGTGATGGAAGGTCGTAAAGGGGGGCTAAATAGTAACTGCCTACTAATCAGGTAAAGCTACACTTGCCGAGGTTCTTCCGTGGATGGGTGACCATCTTCATACCTCCTTCTCCTCCTTCCTCCTCCTTGCCTCGGAAAGCACATAAGTCCGTTAGTCCCGGCTGTCATTCGCGGATCTTTGACAGTCGTTACGGGTCTGACAACCAGTCTTATCAAGGAGTATTCTATGACCCAATAAATAGACTGTGGAGTTCAGATAGGCAGTCGCTCCAAGTAAAATACTGGTATACAGCTGCATCTGGTTAGACTGGAAGCTGACTCCAACATAGTTGGAAAAAGGCTAGGCAGATGATGAAGAATTGTTTAAAATAACAATTCTTCTATTAAATCTTTTTAAAATAAATTACTGCTACGATAGTATACTTACTTTATTTCCAACAAAAATTATACATAATTCTTTTTTAAATTGTTGTCTCGACAGCCCTATTCTCGAGCGGTTTCCAGCGACGATTCATCTTCGGAACGCGTTGTGACACGGTGATAAAGATTCCCTTGCACCTGGGCATTGCAACATAGACTACCTGAGACAGCCAAATTACAGGGGAGAACGGAGTTTTTGGTAGCTTTAGTTAAAATCTAGGTCAGTTCTGGTAAACTGTCTTAATGTCTCAAAAGTTTTAAGACGTTTATGTTAGGAGATTTTTGGTGAGTAATAATGTGATGGGAAATGCAATACCTATTATAAATAATTATAAAAAATAATTATAATTAATAATTATTATTTCAACAATAATCATTATAAATAATTATTGTCGAAATTCATGTTTGAATTGAATTAATTATTATTTTAGGAATGTAAAATAATGATATACAACGTGGCGCCACAATGGTGACATTAATTTAACAAACATATACGTTTTCACATTTTCGTTTCATTTAGAAATTATATTTCTATTAAACGTTATTATTTACGGATTTATTTTAAATTTTAGAAAATTGCATCTTAGAGCAACCTGTATTTAAAGAACTGTCGCGCAGCGGTCATTTGCCGGGGTCACGGATCATAACATCGCATCAATGAAATTAGAACGAATAAGCAATACTATTAGGATGAAACAAATGCAAAGAGTACCCAATTGAAGGAAAGAGATAGCCCTTTGTCGGCGAGCGGCGCAGGCGACGCGCGCCCTCCCTTCCACCCGCCGCCGCACCGAACTCGAATTCTTTTTTTGCATTTCTAGTGATAGCCGAACCCGTGTCCTTGATACACTTCTTCACACTACGGTGTCTAATATTTTTTGCTTTATTTATTTATTTTTGTGTAATTAGATACTGCGATAAAGACGATTTGCTTTGTTTTCGTTTTGTAATCTAGTAGGTACGTTTACATCTCTTGCGATACGGACGCTTTTATTTGTGTTATTTTATTAATGCTTGTGTAAACTTGTGATCGTGATGGCAAATACACATCCGAACTACACAGCAGCTGAATATGCGGACATGATCCTAATTTTCAAGTCCATCACAGAGCCGTCCATAGGATATTAAAGCGCGAAAAGTGGCACCCATTCAAATTTAGAAAAGTGCATACTCCGTTAGACACTAAGCACCTCCGCTGTAGGTACCACTTGCGTCGCTCGGTTTATTTGATAAGCCGTCAAAGAATCGGACCGATCACGAGTAGGTACATACAAGACGCGTTGCGCGATTGTTAGCGCGCGAAACGACGCGTTGCCGCTCCGAGTTAACGTAAGCCAGCAGCTATACACCTTTTTTACAGCTTATTCAACCGATTTTGACTTCCATTCCGTAGGAATAAGGATGGCATTAAAAGCAAAAAAAGTGCTTACAATAACAACTGTTTGCTGCTTTTAATGCCATCCTTATGCCTACGAAATAGAAGTCAAAATCGATTGAACCGACGGTAAAAAAGGTTTGTTTAAATTTCTAATCTTATTGTAAATGGAGTATAGGTAAGTGATTTCATGAATGAATTTTTGCAAGGGTGATCCCAATTTTAGTTACTTTTTTATTATTTAGTTTGTTTGAAAACATTTTTTTTTCAATTTACGAATTATTTTAACCTATCAAAATTTATATGATTAATAGGCACTAGCTCTACCCGTGTGTTAAATTAATGTCGCCATTGTAGCGCCACGTTGTATACCTATGTACTTTTTGTAAAATAAAAGACAAATAAATAATACAAAAATAATTAAAAGGCTTGGCTCCACCTACTAGAATGAACTCGGATGATTTAGGAAATAAAATACACGACTTTATATACGATGACACTTACAATGACAGCGATATTTTTTTTAAATAACCTCATTATATACATAATTATGTATGCACTCTCAGTAGTCACTTTATTTTTACAGCAAAAAGTTTATAAACCCTAAGTCATCATAAAATTGAATGTTGAATTATATAAAACAATAATAATTTATTTACGCCTAACGGATCTTTCAAGAATCTCGTTTGATAGGTTGAGATTAGATGGCTCAATAAATTTTGATCCTTACCGAGACAGATTACCGAATACTGCCTATCAATCTCTATAAAATGTTTCGATAAACCAATCACTTTGCTGTTAAGTAAATTGAACAGTCAGTCTTTATATTCTAGACATCTTATCTAGTCGTTTTGACATGAGTTTAGACTTTAATATTGTATGAAAGATAATTCTTATACAAGGTGTAACAAAACTAACGCAAAACCATGAACACCCCAATAAGAGTATTGAGTTAAAAGCGTAATACAATGACCAAAACTTATTTTTTAAAGGTTGTTTTTTTTATTGAGAAAATCGTGTTTTCCCTAGCATTACTTATTGCATTTAAAATTGAGGCGTTGAAGTAAGATTTAATTTTCTTTGGCTCAATCGGCGGTCAGTATGGCATAATACATAATTTTTGAAAAAAATACCTATATTAAAAGTTAGTGAAATCTGTTACACATTGTACTGGGTAAAAGTTTTTCGTCAAAGCAAGTCTGAGAGAAGGGGAAAAAATTTGCAAATTAAGTTCGTTTTCAATGCCACATTAGTTACGCATTTTGTTATACTTACTGTCTCATTGATGAACGAAGGTTTTCTTATTTATACTGTTTGTTCTTTGGATATCTATCTATATATCTACAAATATAAAAAACCTATATAAATAAAAATTATTTAATTTTTATTTATATAGGTTCTGTTTTTTTTTTTGTTTTTCGCTGTTCGCTGGTAACCGCATCACTTGAGAACGGCTAGATTTGGCTATTTATTTAATTGGAAAAGTTTCCCGGAATGTTTTTAAATTGTGGTAACATATTTTTTTCTACCAAGTAAAATTAAAATTAGATGTTTTCAAAAAAAAAAAACAATAACGCAACCGCTGGAGTGAACTTTTCGCGTTATACATTTCAAATTAAATGAAAAAAAAAATAGCTGTTAAATTAATGCAAAGATAGCCTCAAATTCAGCGTAAATTTCCCGGGCTATGTAATTAGCTCGAAAACTAAACTGTTGCTGTGTCAAACTCGTTTCCTGGTATTTGGTTTAACGCTAAATAGATGCGGGTATGTGTATGTAACTTGTTGCGAATGCCGTTTGATTTCCGCAAAATTACTAGGTATTTTGTGACAAAGGAATTGTCGACAAATTAACGTGCTTCTGGCTCGGAAATGTGTAGCATTATCCTTATGTGGTAAATGCAGCGTAACGACTTACACAGTTAAAAAGTTTGACATCGTATACTGGCGAATTTGAAGTATCATCGCGTACGTTTTATATTCAAGAGAACCCAACTTACCTTCCCACACAGTTCTGCCCTCAGCTGACACCAATTCTGAAATTGAATAAGCGTAACAGGTTGTCAACTTATACCCTATGTTCCAAAGGGTGCGTGTGTGAATGACTGGAAGCTGTCATTCTGAGGCGTGACTTGTGCTCCAATAAATAATATTCATGGTAGAAATAAGGTGAGGCAAGGGAAGAGAGGAGGCCTGTAAATAAATTAATCTTTTAACATACACACATTTAAAACAATAGGGTTTGTGGCGAAGATAAAAAGTTGTAAAATATAGTACACTTTCCGTGCGCAGCTCAGTTAACGGACGTCAGCCACACTTGTCAAAAACCAAGGTGCACGCCGAATGTTTTTAAAGGTAGCTTCTAGAATGTTCTAGAAGCTTCGACTCGCTCTCATTAGCCGGGAGGGAACGAGAAGCGTTTCTGCCAGAAGCGTGTGGATTGTGGCGGGAGCGGTTAGACATAAGTTTATTATAGGTTTGCGTTATAATCTGTTTAACTCACTCCATCAAATAGGCAGGTTGATTTATTTTAAATCATGTTGAAGGTAGCATGAGGTTTGTTTTAAAAGAGAAATTTACAAAAATCGCGGTGGTTCAATTACTTTTGTTCGGTGTCGCTCAGATTTTTATTGCCAGAATGCCTAAACGGACACCAAAGGCAAGATTGAAATTAGCTGCTAATTCTTGTAATTAAAACACTGTGTATTTTTTAAAAATAATTATTGCACTGTGTGACCTAAATTCGTTAGGTACTATTACCGTTTTTTGACCGTTTAAAAAACATTCAAATTGTAAAGAGTTTATTTGCTTCCGATAACCAATTAAATTGATAATTCTAGTTATTTGCAATAATAACTAAATAAGGCATTGTGATTGAGTTACTGCATTATTGTAATATAATGAATAATGTCGTCGATGATAGAATGAAATATGTTGACTATCTAAATAAACAAGTTGAGAAAATTATGTTTGTGAATTTTCTTTCACCTCTTTTTGTCTTCCTTTTTACCTCTATTGCCTCAGCAAAAGATATCCTACGCCATAGCATAATCAGCCTAAAATGCCAATGTGTGAATGTAATCAGTAGATTTAATATGTTGGTGAACACAAGGCTATCACTAGCTATAAAATAAAAAAAAGCGAAAAAAATAAACTATTTTGTATTTTTTTTTTATATAACTGATATATTCATGTAACTGGCGAAATGAACCTACCAGAGTATACATTTATTGGTCTTACAGGGAACAATATTACTATTTCAATTAAAATTGTAAGAACAATTAAGCCTAACCTGTAATAAACGTGTTTGATATTGAATGTTGACAAGGCATATTATGTGAACAATTATAATATTTGTAAGCCGAATGATTTTAGTTATTGTAACACCATATCAGTAATAGTTTCAAAGAGGTGATGGAATTTCCTATTAGAGACCGTCGACGGACGGACGAGGCAATCTAATCTTAATATATATAAATTACGTGTCACGTTGTTTGTCCGCAATGGACTAGGAGTCCATTGCGGACAAACAACGTGACACGTAGTTTAACTACTGAACCGATTTTAATAAAATTTTGCACACTGTGTGCAGTTTCATCCAAATTGAAAGATAGGATAGTTCATATCTCAATTTATAATTTATTGCAATAAGTATTATTTTATTGCGAATATTGGCAGGACAAGGTTAAAATGAAAGAAAATTTCGGAAATTTGAAAAAAAAATGCACCCGTGCGAAGCTGGGGCGGGCCGCTAGTTAAATATAATTTAAAGGAATGGACTTTGTCTGAAAATAAATAAATAATTATTATTAATCCTTTCTTATGTAAGAAAAAAAAAATTTAATAATGTAATTAATGTGTACATAAATGTTTATGTACACATTAATTACATCCTACTAATATTATAAATGCGAAAGTTTGTATGTATGGATGTATGGATGTTTGTTACTCTTTCACGCGAAAACTACTGAACGGATTTTGATGAAACTTTACAGTAATATAGCTTATACATCAGAATAACACATAGGATACTTTTTATCCCGATATTCCCACGGGATCAAAACTTACGCGGGTGAAACCGCGGGGCGCAGCTAGTTATTAAATATTTTTTTCACTATCGGCATTAGGCACGGAGCTGAAGTTGCCGGTGGTCAGGGCTTCAGGGAAGTCGGGAACCTCCTCCGTATCCAGGCTTACTGCTTTATTAAAAAATTGTTAAACACACTACGTCAATTTGCCATGTTTTAGCCATTTCATAAACCGCCAAAAAATTACAGATTCGATTCGAATACCTATATGATTATTTAAGTTGGAAGTCAATTTATTAAAAAAAAATAATTTCCCTGACTGGTAACACAATATTCTACTAAAGTTTATGGGAAAGTCAGTCGTCTAACTGGTGAATGCTTTTATAATCTAAATCTAAACGATCTCAAAAGGCAAAGGGCTATAATTTCACCAAATTCAATTTAATAATTGCACATAAAAATCCGAATCACGTGCCATTCAAATTGGCCGCGTTTGAAGTAATACCCAAATATACGAGGAAAACTACTTCTTAAAGGGAAAGCACATAAAGCTTTGATGTGGATGAAGTTTGTGAGGTTATTGAAGTTAATCCTCCAGAGTCCAGAGTAACGGAACGAAGAGTTTTTATGTTCACACGCCCTTGGAAAACTTTGGAATAAGTATTTGTGTTTTTAGGAGGTCTGGGATTACAGACCTCCCTTTTGTTGGGGTTTTACCATGTTTTTACCTACTTATATAGCATTCCATCATTCAATGAAAAACTTCACCGTTTTTCAGTTATGGCGGCCAATCTCAACAGAGTCTAGCCCGCGGCGCGGGAGATATTATAGCGCATAAGTGTGTGCGCAGATACAGGTGCGCTCTCTCTTCCCTCACTCTCATAGTCCGATGGGACGGCAATCCAACACGACCGGAGAGAGATCAGGCGCAGGACCAACGGAGGCCCGTACCTCGGAAAGCACGTTAAGCCGGAGGTATCAAACCACCAACTTCCAAACTCCGGGCTGTTTAAGAAATTAATAATGGAAAAACTGAATAACGCTCACTTTGTCCAACCCGGGAACCGAACCCAGGACCCCAAAGGTCAGCAGTCGCGTTTGCGACCATAATACTATCGGGGCAGTATACAGGGTGAATTGTAAGTCACAATGTTTAACATTCACCGTGCTATGGGCAGTCCTATGAGGCGTCTATTCCGGTTGTCCCCATTGACGCTGTCCTCATTCCACCGTCCGCCACACACATAATGTGTTTTTACAGGTTACCTAAGAGGGAAGAAGTCGAAAAATTACCCAGTGAAACACCTCAGCTCTAAGGCTACGGCCGCGTAGTCAGCGGGTGCGGGGCGGCGCGGCGGCGGCGGCGGCGCGGGGAAAGGCCCGTTTCAATGGTTAGAACTGGCATCGAAGGTAGCGGTGCGGGGAGCGGCGTACGAGCGATGCGACTGCGCACCAGTCTAGCGGTGCCCGCGCGTCTTCATTGAAGAAGTGTTGTGCATTTTATTTGTTGCTTTTTAACGACCGACGTTTCAAAATGTTGTAACAAAAACATGTTGTCGTCTAAACATTTCGTTCGCGAACAAAGACACTACTTTCTCATAACACAACACTAATCCGCTCTGGTGCAACGCGATCTACTCGCTGGCTTCGAGACCGGCGGGGCAATTGCGTAACACATTATCAATCGGAATCGGTTTCATTTAGACAGTTCAACAACATTCATTGCGTTATTTACGTGTTGAGCAGACAATTTTTTCGAACGTTTGAAGCAATGGATTAGCAATTTGCTTCAAAATGGTTAAGATTCCGATTGATAGTGTATTACGCAATTAGGATGCCGGTCTGCGTTGCCGCGCCGCTCACCGCGCCGCCGCCGCCCCCGCCCCGCAGTCGCTGACTTCGAGACCGAGGCCTTACAGTCACCATGATTTGCTTCACGTTGTGTTCTGTAACATTTATAATAATATGACGCGAAACAAAAACGAACTTATGTTAATTTATTTTATACATTACATACACAAGAATTCAGCTACAGAGTGAGTTAATGTAGGCCTAACGCACGACATTTTCCACATAATTATAAAAACAAGGAGATGCTGGATGAGAGTTGCTGAAAATCGAGTTGAATGGCGTGCAATAGGAGAGGCCTATGACCAGCAGTGGACTGCTGTAGGCTGATGATGATGATAAAAACAAGTTATAAAATTAAGACTATGCCGACCGCACAGTGGCGCCCTCATCGTTTGTTTGGTTATATCATACAATTTAGAATGAAAATGCAGAAAATAAGCACGTTAAGTTGTGTTTCACAAGATTATACGTTAATATAATCTTGTGAACGGATAACAGTGGCCACTATATTCCGTTTTAAGGATTATAATAAAACTAAACAATGTAAAACTACCGTTTCTAATAATATTAACGTGTAATCTTGTGAAGCACAACTTAACGTGCTTATTTTCTGCATTTTCATTATATATTGTATGAAATAACCAAAAAAACGATGAGGGCGCCACTGTGCGGTCGGCATAGTCATAATGCGATGTGCACTCACAATTTGTTAGGCACAGACGCCAATAACTAATCAAGAAGAAGCTAGTACAATCTGTCAAAGGACACATTGTCCAGTTTCTGCCCTCTGGTAATTCTGGTATCGATAATGTTCACGATTTAAGGTTTTACAGTAAGATTTAAAAATTTAGATCTAAATTACTATGGATTCATTAATTCAGTAGGTATTACTTGCGTAACATAAATCTAAAAAAAACAGTACTCAATCGTAGCTTCCGCTTTGTCATTTTTAACGGGAAGTAAGTACCTACTAAAAATGTTATTTTATCTCAAATATTAAACGTTTCAATCTCACAAAGGCATACCACCAATTAGTACCTGTATTCGCTCACAGATGGCGTTATACTGAGAAAAATTCTCAGCATAAAAACATTATTTTGATCAGTTTTTGCAAGATCCTGACTCCTGAAACTTATTGATTGATAAACTATAAAATACGACGATTATGATACTATAACAAACATTACTGAACATTTTCTTTGACTACATAAACAATCGCCCATTGTTCCACCACACAACGTCCTTTATTTCATAGATTTTCAACTTTATCGTTAAAGGATAAGGTTCAAAGTTGATTTGGAAAATTTTACAGTTTCGGGTAGCTTGATGTGCTGGCGTCTGTTTATTAAAATTAGGTACATAATATGTTGATAAAATGAAACAGGCATACAAATAAAAAAGAAAAACAATAAATCATATAAATACATTATCCAAAACAGTTTCCCGAACAAGACCTCTAAAACTAGTTGGAAAAGCGTTTAGCGTTGATGGATGTCGCTGTCATTTGACACGGCGGCCGACTTTTATCACCATCCGGCAGCGCATCTGTTACGCGTCAGTCGTCACATGTAATGGCCGAAGTTTTCAACTCATCATTATCATCACTAAGCCACGCTCATCGACTTGCGATTTACTTTCGTTGATCAACATAGCACACATGTACGTATCATAATGTACTGTTATCACACGGGTCTTCAAAATCATTTATTGAATCCATGGGAACAGGTATCGCCTTTCTAAGCAGAGTGGACTGACGATAAAATAAATAATAATTTAATAATCTATACTAATATTATAAAGCGAAGAGTTTGTTTGTTTGGTTGAACGCGCTAATCTCAGGAACTACTGGTCCGATTTGAATGAAATTCTTTCAGTTTTAGATAGCTCAATTATTGAGGAAGGCTATAGGCTATATATCATCACGCTAAGACCAATAGGAGCGGAGCACCAATGAAGATTGTTTCAAAATCGGGGTTTTCCTATTGAGAGATTCCGCTGCGTGCGTTGCGTAAACGGTTAAAGTTTTGCAAAAATCATGTAGGACAGAATTGTTCCCCTTTAAAAGTTTTAAAGAAAAGTTCGCAACAGCATACGTCTATCTTTTAAGGTTAGTTCACTATAACCTTTTTTATGCTAACCAAATTTGTTCTAAAATAATGCATTATTTGCGAAGGTGTTTTTATAAACATGGTTTTTATAATCCTTATCCAAATAAATACGTTATTCATCACAAGTATTTAATTTTGAACAAAATTGCCAGTGAACAAAATATCTTAGGAGATATTATCATAGTTTTAAAATAATACTAATAATAAAGCTGAAGAGTTTGTTTGTTTGAAAGCTCTAAATCTCTGGAAGTAGGTATTGGTCGGATTTATAAAAATATTTTTGCTTTTGATAGCTCAATATTCTTGAGGAAGGTTATATGCTATTAAACTTGACGCTAGGACCCTTATGAGTTGAGCAAAGAGAAAAAAAAATCTGAAGTTTTCGCTAAGCGAAAACGAAGTAATAGTGCAGGCCGGCGAACGCGTTGCGACGGGGTGGGTCGGGGAAACAAAAAATTTTACGCGGACGAAGTCGCAGGCAGAAGCTAGTTTAATTAGTAATTTAATAGTTATTGGCGTCCGCGCACCAGCGTGCAAGCTTGCTCCTAACAAGCATAACTCATATTAATATTTTTGAATAAAAAAATAACAAACAAATCACTGTACATTGCTGGACCTTTACCAAGCGTCCCCACATTGGCAGGTTCTCTGCATCTCGTTTCCAGTGGACTCCCTAGACTTCCACCAGATCCTCATTCCATCTTGAGGAAGGCCTGCCTACAGTGAGCTAGGTAAGATGTTACTTTCCTCGAATATACTTAATATTTATTTTCATTCATTCACTCACTGGCAAACAACGCTCAGCCTAAACCGCTGGGTCTAAAAGCATACAAAGTGAGCAATAAAGAAGGATTTTTGCAAATTCACCCCTTATTATGTAGAATAGGGCATGCGAGTTTGTACGGAGGCTCATCATTTTTTCCGATGGAAGTCCCAACGAGCCTAGGAATAATTAAAAAGTAAGTATGAAACGTGTTCTCTCAAAACAACATTCATTGTTGATCCCCATATAAAAGAAAAGGAATACACAATAACAATCTGACACTTGCACTCCTCTCCCATCAAATGTTTCGTAGGGGAATGTCAGCCATGACAGGTGACGTCATCCGTTTTGCCGCTGAATGAAACATGAGCTTATTTCATGCATACGAAAAGTACCTTTTGTTTAAATTCTTAAGGTGCTTGAATTTTGTTCCTGTTGAGATTTTACTTAAATATGAGGATTAGAGGTTTCCCTTTAGGAAGATGAAGGAAAGATATTTTTTTTTTAAGCAAAGTACTCAAAGGCTAGTTTTGACCTGACTAAAAGTTACAATCTTGAGCAATCGTGGTAAGTTAATGAAAATATCTTTATGCCAACGTAAAAAACACATTTTCTCCACAAACTAAAAGCTTCAACAATTCTGCTAACATAAAAGGAGATCCTTGAAAATAATTTTTAATTTCCTCTCAAACTCAACATTTATTCAAAGAAAAACCTGTGGATTCTGACGCCGTCATATTTTCTTGTTTGCTTTTAATTTAACGGTTTTAATTTCCGGGCCCTTATTTACCACACCAAATTATATTCCCGACGCCAAAACCGAATTTTGAGCTTTATCTAGTTGAACTAGAGTTGAAATTCCAGGTTGTTTTCTTTATTTTGTTTTCAGAACCTTGTTTCAATATAATTTTCTATGTCCTTTGATGTCCTGTCAGAGATCAAATGATCGGTTTTCGGTAATCAGTATACAGTAGAGCGTCGATTATCCGAACGTCGCTCAACCGAACGACCGCTTATCCGAACTACCGCTTATCCGAACTACTACGCCCGCTCGACCCGCGCGTGCCTCTCTCGCCTCCCGCGCTACAATGCTCGCGCACTTGTCGCGACTTGTCAATTATAGGTAGTTCGATTATCCGAAAATACCGGTTTTCCGAACACCCACATCTCCCAATTAGTTCGGATAATCGACTCTCTACTGTAGTATGTATGTAGTATGGTAGTTTGCTGACAAAAAATCCTTTGAGCAGGGTAATCGAGTAACACACACATAATGAAAGTGTGTTACATTCATTTTGACAATTCCACAAGATTAATCGCGTTATTTACGTTGTAGCTGGCACACAAATTTTTCAAACGTTGACAGGATGACAGGGACATCGATGCGAAACCTGTTATCAGCGATTTTTTGGGATGCTTGAAGAAGCCTCCTCATGTAGCGCAGTTACTCAACTGAACCAAGCGCTCGGCGCATCCTGGACAGTCACTCCCAACACTATTTGACTGGCCAATTCTTGCCTTGCGGTAGGGCTAACGCCCGCCTGTTTTGCACCTACCCTCCCACCGGAGTCCGTCAAGCAGCCTGCTGTGTTTCGTCGATGCGTGGGAGTTCCAGTGCCTTGGGCATCTTCTGGGCACGCTCGTTCCATCATAGACCTCATCCATCGCTTTCCATCAGGTGTAATCGAGGTTAAGAGCGGACCAATTCAGCAACAAAAAAAAGTATGAAGTCTGTACGTGATCCTGAAACCCCTGCGTTAAAATCGTTCGTCGGTTAATAAAAAAGTCGCGTCGGTGGCGCGGTCACCCTCTATATAGCCTCCACCACTTGATACTAAAATCATTGAAAACGTGTGTGTCTGTCGTTAAGGAGGATAAAGCTGCTACAACAGTATCATTATTTATTTCAAAATAAGATTTTTACGATATGAGTGTAGTTTAATTAAATCAAGGGCTGACTTTCCCATCGCCAGATAACTTTCATTCAAGGATTAAAATTATCTAGGTATATATTATAAATGGTTTACCTATCTACCTATCTAAAATTTCAAAATTATATCTCAAATAAAGTTATCAGATGATTGAAAAATCAGTGGAAATTAAACAGAGAAATGGTGATTATTGAACGTAAGTGATTATTTGACATATATATTACAATGTCACAAAGTTTGTTGTCAATAGCATTTTTTTTTCGTTTATTTCTCATTTAAACAAAATACCTAATACAGGATTATTAATATTAAATATCAACCAAAAACCACTAAGGTTTAAACTTGTGCTATCATGCGTCTATCTCAATAACGAAATATACCTACAGTGAAGCATTTTATATGAATGCGATGTTGTCGATACAATTATAAACATCTTTAGGTCTTTAAATAGTTACAACAATTACTACATTGCTTAAGTTTACATTTAATATTTTTTTGTTTAATACATTTGTTTATTTCTGAGCCTATTAATAAGTCTCTGTATAATATAACCGATAGTTCGTTCGCCATACGTATAGTTGACATAGCGCGTTTGTTTGTGTACACAACTACTCATTAAATCCAGTATCATGGAAAAAAAAAATTGTAGATAATCTGATGAGTTCCTGTTGATGTATCTATCATCATTTTTAAGGCTAACTGTACTATGGGCGGTGGTTGTGCATCACCCTTTGCAAAAGTTTTTCGGTTGCACGATGAAATCTTAGTTTTCAACGCCTTTTTTTTGTTTGACCAATGAATGAAGGATGAGCCTTTGTTGTAAAAGTCAATTGTTTTTGTTTGACCAATGACCGCTCAAGTTACCTTAAACGTTACCAATATGGCATAAAACACCATTAACAAACGCTATAACTAGACTTAAATCCTTTAGAGAGCCTCTCAACTCGCAACGCTTATTTGATCGCACTACTTTCAAAAGCCTCCTCTCGCTCTCACTTCAAACAAATGCCGCGCTGTCAAAGGACGTTAAACGTTCCGATGAAAAGGTGAAAGGAACATTAATATTGCTTTTAAAGCGTGTTTTAGATTTCAATCCGTGGAAGTTTAGTGAATGGGGTGAATGTGTGTGAAAATTTAGTGTCGGTGACCTCGCAGGGCGGGTATAAATTGATTAAGCTTTAATAGGTAGCCGTAAAAGCGGGGCACACGTTGCGTTGCGGCGGTGGTGCGGCGCCGGAGCGGTGTCGCTGCGTCGTCTTACATAGAAATATCTGTGGCATGTCACACGATGCGCCCCGGCGCCGCACCGGACTTGCAACCACCGAGTCGAAGCGGCGAGGGGTGAATGCGCTGCGACGTCGAAGCGGTACCGCTACCGCACAGTTGTTTATGCGTCACAAGGAAGGATACACGCTGCCGGGACGCTGCGACATAACAACGTTGCAGCGCCGCACCGCTCGTGTGCCCGCTGATACGGTGAAGTCTTTGCGGTGCGGCGCCGCAACACATCGTGTGCCCCCGCTCTGAAACTATTAATAATTTTAACACTGTGCGATATTCTTGATTGCTTTGATTTTGTGAAAAATCAAAATATTGGGCGGTATTTTAAAAGGAGATCTTTAATTTTGGGCTAATATCTGATTCTAATGGAATTTAATTTTTTTTTGTTTGACTTTCACATTTAGCCCAAAAAATTATTGACGGTGAATGTTCTCCTTTAAGTTTTAAGCAGTCGAGACTCTTATCGAAACGCAATTTTAAGTTTAATAGGTATTGTCATCGACTGCATTCACTATAAAGAAAAAGCTACATAACGTCTCTTCTGCTATGTGACGGCCGAGTGCACATCAATCGAACGTTTATTAAAAAGCATTTCATGAGTTCATCGACCCAGTCTGCATGCAGATCTTAACGAGTCCGCAAGTGTTCACCTACAGTTAGTGAAAATTTTGTTAAATTAGTTTGATTGTGACAGAGCATAAGCATGTAAATTAAAGTGAAATTATTATTTATGTGAAATATGAATCCCACAAAAACATTTCTTGTTAAATGTTGTTAAATGAGACCATGTAGCTCGCACTGTCAAAAAGTAATCAGATCTCATGTAGAGCCAAGCTTCTAACGCCCTAACACTACAAGGCCTAACTTCGAAAACTACACCTTAGTCAAAATATATGGCTTAGCCGTTTTGTTACTACAAGAACCATTGTATAACAGTATGAGAGTTTTTCACCTTACGCTCATGTGAATGTATATAATCGGGGTATTTTAGATATCAATAAAATCTAAAGTATAAGAGCTATGCAATTGAAGCTTTATAGGTTTAATAAGTCAACCACTGACATCATATCCCGAAAATTTTGTTTATTTGGTTTATCTATAATCCAAACCCAAGTTAAGAAGGTTCAAAAATACGACGAAGTGCTTCGAGAAAAGGTAGGTAGTGCTCTTGCGCTTCGCTTGGCTCGTCTTGGCGTGGGCACTCCCGTGCCCCCAGATATTTATGTATTATTGACAAAAGCTACGTAACTATATGTTATTAAATATTTCGTGATTGATACATTCTCTGAAATCAGCCATGAAATATCAAGTCTTCGTAAAAGAGCCAGTCCACGTTGACGGCAATTAAAATGAGATTATGGTCAGACCAAAACCAATTTCGTCGGCCACATTGTGGAAATTAATTTCAATTTTTGGCAAAAATACTTTGAAGGCCTTCCTCTAATGCCGTGATAATGAGTAGGACGTTATGGGAGCTCTAAAAAAATTAATTTAGTTTGGTTAATTAATAATTATTTTCTTCTTCCAATGTTTACGCGGAGCACGGCAGTAAACTTCCCCAGTAGGCATGATTTTTGCCGACATCTTTAACATTATCGTCATATTTCAGCTACTCTTAAACTTTCCTTATGAATCGCTCCAGCCATTGGTGACAACCGTAAGAAAATCCATTTGGCAGTTTTTCAGTTAATCGCTTTAACGCACAAACTAAAGTAAATTTAAATTTAGTGCATCTTTTTCTTTCTATTTCATTATGAAAAGGACAGAAGATAAATATTAGTTTAGTCCTGTCAAATTAGTCAGCGCCTGACGTAAATTGACGTATTTTTAGTAGCCAATTTTTTAATCACGTCTAAACTTGTCTATGGATTACCTATCTAATTTGGCAGGACTAAACTAATATTTATCTTCTGTCCAAAGATGCACTGAACTTAAATTTTATTTAGTTTGTGAATAACAGAATCGGGGCCTTTGTCTTATAAATAATATTACTTAGTAAAGAGCCACTTAATAAAATTCTCGACGATATTATTGAAACTTACAAGGAATTCTCAAATTTCCTTCATTTAATACATTATGTTATTTTAGAGATGCATTAACAAACTTCAAACACTTTACAAGAATAGTGAATTTCTTGTAATTATTTACAAAAAATTCACTGACGAAATATTCCAAAAAATAATAAGTACAAACGTCTTGATGGTACTCAAAATCGTCGATCCCACCGAAATTACAGTACAATCACGCTAAAACATCAAAACAATAATAATATACGTTGAAAATAGGGTTCAAATTTACCAAATTGAATGCCTAGTGTGCGCACAACCATCGTAGCAAATGCAAAAAGCAAATTCAAGAAGCAAATGCAAAAAAGCAAATGCATAAGCAAATGAATGAATAACAAATGAGCAGCAAATGTATTGTTAATTCTTATGGCAATGAGCGTCGTTTCTCGGGAGTCGTGCGGTCCCCTTGGGCCTCATTATAAAAGGCTTATTTTGCTTTCCTAGTGGTCCGAAGAAGTTGGCGTATATTTATATAAGGAGTAAGGAGGGAATATTTACATACTCCTTATGTAAATATACGCCAACTTCAAGGTTCAAGGTTTCAAGGTGGTTTCAAGGTTCTGGGCTGGGTCTGGGATAAAAATAGGATGGTGACTTTTTTCTAGGTTAAACCTCGAATTCTCAAACGACACTTAACGTTACGTGGTTCCTAAAGTTACAACCCTCTCAACGTGACAGAAACCAGCGGGGTAGTTGCATAAGACACTTATAGTGGTAAAACCTTTCATTTTGACAGTTGAACAACATTCATTGCGATATTTACGCTGTTGAACAGGCGAATTGTTCAAGTATATGTAGCAATGAAAAGTGTTACGAAGGGTGTAGAGATAGGAGGAGCCACCGACTTGACCATACCTTAGAATTTAATAGTGTTTGAGTTAGCTGTAAGTCACGTAAAGGTAGGTGGTAAACGTACTCGTATACATTTACAGGTTCTATCGGCAACCACTTCCCGCTTCAGCATCTGCCTAGCCTTTTCCCAACTATGTTGGGGTCGGCTTCCAGTCTAACCGGATGCAGCTGAATACCAGTATTTTACATGGAGCGACGGCCTATCTGACCTCCACAACCCAGTTACTGGGTAATACGATACCCCTTGGTAAGACTGGTTGTCAGATTTTCGGGCTCCTGACTACCCGTAACGACTGTCAAAGATCAAAGAATGACAGCCGGGACCAACGGCTTAACGTGCTTTCCGAGGCACGGAGGGGTCTCGGTATGTAAAGATGGTCACCCATCCACAGACCAACCGCAGCAAGCGTAGCTTAACCACTTCCCGCTTATCCTCTTTATTAGTTTACTTAGTTATTTCAGACGAAAAACGTCCACTGCTGGACGTAGACATCCCCCAAGCACCACTTTGAACGTTTTTGTGCCTCTCGCATCCAACTGATTCCTGCGGTTTTCACCAGGTCATCGGTCCACCTTGTGGGAGGCCTTTCAACACTACATCTTCCGGTACGCGGTTGCCACTCCAGAACCTTTCGGCCCCATCGGCCATAAGTATTTTTAACTAACAATCCACCCCGGTCGACTTCGCACGGCTATCAGAGAAAACCTTTAATGAATTATACACACAAACCTTCCTCATGAAACACTTCGTCCATTGGTGAAAATCCGTCCGGTAGGTTATGAGTTTAACCCGTACAGACAGACATACGAGGCGCGAGGACGTTGTCTTATAGTACCTAGACTACGATTTGGATTCGTTCCTAACCGATTGGACGAAGAAGGCACAACACAAGGAAAGGTGGAAGAAAATGGGGGAGGCCTTTGCCCAGCAGTGGGACAGTAAAGGCTAACGGAAAAATAAAATAAAATCCTAGACTACAATGACTAAACTTATAGTAATCGTATACGATAACACAAAATCAACCAACAACTGGCACCACACGGAACACAAGAATCGTATCGATCGATAATCTCCGTTCAACCCTTATCCTGGTCTAAAACGTCTGTATTTTATGTCCCGCGCTATAAATCTTCCCCTGATATATTACTAGCAAAATTACTATTAACAATTATTACAACCAGTCTTACCAAGGGGCATCGTAATACCCAGTCGGGCTGTGGAGGTCAGAGGGGCAATTCTCGTAATTTCAAGAACGTTCACAGTCTGATCTCAATCTCAATTTGTCAAAAATTCCTCTAATATAGATTTTGAATGTTTTTAACTTCGGGAATTGGTCCACAGAGAGGCAGTCGCTACACGTAAAATACTGGTAACCTTCTGCATCCATTTAGACGGGAGTCCGATCCTAAACATAATTTGAAAGGGGCTAGGCAGATGATGATGATGAACTAGTATTGGCAATTACTAACATAACACCTATTTAGATGGGGCTGCAACCGTTTTGTATGAAGGCTCTATCTTTGGGGAGATTTGATTGAGTTAATAAAAGATTGAAGTCCTCTCATCACTTAGGCTACGCTCTTTAGAGCATACTGTACATCGCTGTACTCGTACAGTCTGTGGGCTCATTACTCTAATAGAAGTTACAGCGCCATCCGCGTCAAGTACTTATGCGTTTATGGCGGTGATGGGGCTACCCCGATACTGCTGTGTCTCGGGTATGTTCGCTCGCAGAGGCGCGCACCGACTGCTTTCACGCGACCATGCGCAAGCGCGCTGCGTCCTTGGTGCGCGGAGTACGGGTTAGCCCCACCATCGTACTCACGGTGATTGCGGGAACACTGAACTGTCCCTTCATCCGGCATCGTCCCAGCAGACATGTTGCTGTAGCAATGTCGGAGAGAGTGTTTTATTTATTTATTAATTTTTATTTCTACATAAATTTTATTGTTTTGATTATTTGTTTAATTTTATTTATTTTGGTTTCATTTAATTTGATTTATTCTGTTTCCATTTAATTTGATTTGTATTTATTTAAAAAGTCAGTTGTTCCCTACATTTCTGTTCGCATAACTCGTCAAAATGTAGGGAACAGCTGATTTTTTTTTGCGATTTTAGGTTTGGTCCCATAGTAAAAGCTGTTCATAGTGATGAGTACAATGACCTCTTAAGAGGTTGTTAATGTTTTTCCAATAACCCTTTATACTTTATTTATTAACTTAGAGAGTTGTATTGATGATTTTAATGATTGTAATTCTGTAAATACATAGGTACTTTTTAAGTTGTTAGGCCGTGTACACATTATGCCGTAGCTGCAGTGGCACCGCCGCCGCCGACGCCGCCACGGCATAATGTGTAAGAGCCGTGACGCTCGCGTATCATATTTTAATCAACATTCAACATGAAACTGACCTGCAAATTGCAAAATCCGTAAGTAAATTTGAATTTCGCGAGCTACTATAGTAGCGCATCCCCCTTAAGTGTAAATTTCGGGTATTCCACACTAGCTTAGGACTCAACTGGAGGCGATATTCATGAGTTAGCCAAACAGAATCGGGCTTACGATGAATATGCACCACAGTTAAAGCACAGAATACATAATAGTACGTTAAAGCATCCGGGTAGTTACGATCAAGTATCAACAATCAAGAGTCAGCAAATGTTCACTGACATACACACACACTTCCTCACAGTTCACTTTGATATTATGTTATTGATAGTGCAATCCACGAAGATGCGCCCCACTCTTCTTCCGAATCGTTAGTGTTTATCGCTAGTTAATTCCATTAGTGTTTTAGTTCTTTCGATACACTCTTATTACCCACGAATAATAAGTCGTGTGTATTTACAAAACTAAAACACTAGCGGAATGTTGCACACTTCTGCTGTAAGCATTAGGAAAAAGAGTGGGGCGCGTCTTCGTGGATTGCACTATCTTTATTTTATTTTACACTAGCTTTTGCCTGTGACTTCGCCCGCGTGGATGTTGGAAATTATCCCACGGAAACGTGGCACCTAGACAAAAACTAGCCTATGACCTTTCCCAGGATGCCATTTATGTCAAATTTTATCGAAATCCGTTCAGTGGAACAGGCATGAAAAGATAAAGTACGGACAGACAGAATTACCTTCGAATTTATAATATTAGTATGGATTGATCATATTCCCTTGATTGATAATAATTGGTGGATCATTTTATTTTGTAAGTTTTATGATAATTAAATTTGTTCAAAAATAATACTTTATTAATAACAAGTATTTAATTTTGAATGAAAAAATGTTTTTCTTTTTTGCATTTGATAGCCCTATTCTTGAGGAAGGCTATAGGCTATTAAACATCACGCTATGACTCTTAGGAGTTGAGCAAAAAGAAAAAAAAGTCAGAAGTTTTCGCTAAGCACTTTGAATAATATAATAATGACTGTATGTGTGGATGTAAATGAAGCATGTAAGGATCGTAGCAGATGGTGATGGGAAAAAGCCGTGAGTTTACGTATGCTCTGTATCACAGACAATTATCCTCGTATAAGTAGAATTTATCCTGCACTTAAGTCTGGAACTGTTCGGACTTTTCGTAAAGGGTCACTACATAAGAAAGTACTTACCCATAAAGGTCCTATGTCCATTTTCGCTCTTTATAAAACTCATTAAGACGAATACCTAATTCTGACTGTATTACGGGTATTCTATGAAAAATTCACAATTGTCTGAGACCCCCATAACGGGACACTGAAACCCTTTAACAGCCCTGTACATTCCATTGCGAAGAATTTTATTTGTAAAAAAGGCATACCTACAATAAGAAGCCATTTTGAATTTCCTGTTTCAGTAAAAGAATGAAAACAAGAAAGATTTTTGCCTCAAAATTAAAAAAATGAAATACAAGGTGTACAAGACCCTTTATGAACCCATCCTACTTCCTACTATAATATAATATTATAAACGCGAAAGTTTGTGAGGATGGATGGATGGATGTTTGTTACTCTTTCACGCAAAAACTACTGAACATATTTTGATGAAACTTTACAGTACTATAGCTTATACATTAGAATAACACATAGGATACTTTTATCCCGATATTCCCACGGAATCGAAACTAATGCGGGTGAAACCGCGGGGCGCTGCTAGTCATCTATACACCAAACTTAGTAACTTTCTGCAAAAAGAACAAACGAAAAACAACGGAAAAAAAACAAGAACAAATTCGGCAAACGACTTTTATTATTGGTGTAAAAATTCGCTGTTTACAATACCTAGTGCGTAATGTAACGCACGCAAAATATTGTGCTTACATATGCGACGGTATATGTATCGTGGGAGTAATTAAAAATAAATAATAACATTTAAAAATTGTATTCGCAAAAAAAAACATAAAATGATGGAACTTTGATTTTCATGATGGATGAAAAAAAAAAACATAATAAAGGCAAAGAGTTCCGGCGTACACCCGTTATTATTTTTTATAATGTAATTTTCAGTAAGACCTTTTATTACACAAGAATATTTCTTTCTGGAACTTATTGAAATTTTAACAAAACATGGGTACATCAAGTTTTATTCCCTGAAGGGGAAGGGATCTCGGCTCGTAGTACGTACACCCACATTACTGCTAATATGGTGTCCATTTTATACAAAAAAAGCAAATGATTTACTGAAGATTTTACCAAGGCATTCTAAAGACATTGGCCCCGATTCTGTTGTTCACAAACTAAACTAAAATTAAGTTCAATGCATATTTTTCTTTCTATTTCATTATGAAAAGGACAGAAGATAAATATTAGTTTAGTTTTCTTAATGAAATAGAAAGAAAAAGATGCACTGAACTTAAATTTAGTTTAGTTTGTGAACAACAGAATCACGGCCAATAACTAGGAAAACATTCTTGTGATGAAAAACAGAATACTTGTATCATAGTCTTATGCAAAAACCAAAATGTATCACATGTTTGCAATTACTTTTAATAAAGTCTATTTAATATTAGGAAGAGGGAGAGATAAAGCAGTGCTGGCCCAGTGGTCACGGCTATGACTTACGAGTTGTAGGTCGTAGGTTCGAACCCAGTCAGCCGCTTTACTTTGTTTAAATTATATCATCACCACTGCTTTCAAAACGGTGAAGGGAAAAATCGTGAGGAAACCGGCATGTCCTAGAACCAAACATTCAAAGACATGTGACCAATGGCGGATTTACACATTTGCCGCCAGTAGGCTATTCAAATTTTGCCGCCCCTAATGACCTCTACAATAATGTCCCATGTCGTTTGTATACTAACTTCGACACGCTTAATTGCATCGCCTTTTCTTCAAAATACTTAAAATGTTCTGGTTCAGCTACGAAAAACTTGCAGAGATTGTAAAGATCGGCAACAGTGATCAAATCTACGGTACAAGCCTGAATTTGAGCATTCACCTTGTTTATTCTTTCCAACAAAAAAAAGGTATATAAATAATAATCTTTTTAATTTCAGTACGAAATTTTAAAAAAATTGCCCCAAATTTGCCGCCCCCAAAATCTGCCGCCGTAGGCTCCAGCCTACTCAGCCTGTTGGTAAATCCGCCACTGCATGTGACATCTACTAACACGCACTGGGCCAGCGCGGCGAGGTGGATTACGGCCCACCTCCTCTCATCGAGGGGAGGCCTGTGTTCCAGCAGTAGGAACATTATAGGCTGAGTATGTAATAATAGGATTAGCAAACAGTACATAATGCAATATTACAAGCAGAAAAACATAATCTAATATATAAAATTCTCGTGTCACAGTGTTAGTTACCATATTCAGTAGGTCTGAGAATCGGCTGCTATAATTTTTTATTTTTTTTTGCAAAACGACGTTTGCGGGGTCAGCTAGTTATATCTAAATTAATAATGTCATTATTTCAAGACTTCTAATGATATATTGTTAAGAGTTTTTTTGTCCTACAATTACCATAAAGTATGCTAATGGCGCCTGTGATACAGGTTTATGCTAGTACAGGCATCTAACATTATTATATCTTTGAAAATAATTTCTTTGCATTGCATTAAAAAAAACTATAAGTGATTGAAAACTTAGGATTTCATCGAAACATTCTTGGTGTATGGCCTTTCGAACGGTATGTAATTTGTTGAATAAAAAAAAAACTTTGTGAGCTATTCGCAATTTTTTTTACTAAAAATGAGAGTTTTGATGTAAGTAAGTAAGTAAGTAATTTATTTCATAACAATATAGGTACATTGTGTTGAAAAATTTAAAATTAACATTGTACAATTGCAATTAAAATAAAATTATTAAATACATTTAGAAAAGTCAATAAAAACAACAACGGTCAATTAACAATTCAAGTACAATAGATCATAAATAATAAATGTCAAAGTAATAAAATCAATCATAAGTTACAATGTCTTATGTCATCTAGAAATTCATTGATACTGTAATAGCCTTTCTCCAATAAATAGGTCCTCGATTTGTTTCTAAATGATTTAACATTGTATATGGTTTTGAATTCTATAGGCAACTTATTGTATAAAAATACAGACTGATACCTCGGGCTATGTTTGACAACTTTTAATTTAGGTTGAATAGTGTTGGGCAAATCTTTCCTACGTGTGCTAGCTCTAGTTTGTCTTTGCTCATCAGTCTCAATTTTGTGCAAATTTTTAACTAAGCTGGTTAGCAACACTAAAATGTAAAGGCATGGCACTGTCAATATTTTTAGTCTATTAAAATGGTCTTTACATGATTCCGTCTGTTTCATGCGGAGCATAGTCCTTAAAGCTCTTTTCTGAATCACGAATGCCATTTGTATGTTGTACTTGTAGCTATTGCCCCAAAACTCGATGCTGTATCTTAGCCTGGACTCCACCAAGGCAAAGTACACACTTCTAAGTTGAGGTAAGGTTAATTTTTCCCTCAGTGTTCTAATCGCATAGCATGCCGAGCTAATAGACTTCGTTATAGACACTGTCTCAACCTTCCAATTCAACCATGCATCAATGTGCACACCTAAAAACTTGACACTATCAACTATTTCGACACTGTTGAATCTCCAACTTAACGTTATTTCGTACCGTGGACTTAAATAAGACACACTTTGTTTTATTTACATTAAGTTTCAAATTATTAGTACTGAACCAGTTTTCAAAAGCTTTCAAGAGAGCGTTAATCTTGGATTCTAATTCCAGTATATTGTCTGCAGCAACTATCGCATTTGTGTCATCAGCAAAGATTATTAGTTTTGTGTCTTTTACACGTCTTTTTATGTACTCCATTAAATCATTTAAAAACATAATAAAGAAGATTGGGCCAAGGACGGATCCCTGAGGAACACCACGGCATACCGTAACTAGATGAGATCTATAAATTTTTTCTTCTCCATCTACCACCGATTTCATTTCTACATACTGCCGTCTGTTATGCAGATAAGAGCCAAATAACTTCAACACATTTTCCCGTATGCCATAATGTTCTAACTTAGCTAAGAGAATACCATGGTCTACTGTGTCGAAGGCAGATGAAACTCTAGTTTTGCGAAATTTATCATGTTTTGCGAAATTCAGCATGTCATCTTGGTAAAAATTAAATGGATGATAGCGAATTTGCTAAGGTTGCTTAGTGAAAGCCCCACGTGTGGAGTTTAGTAATAATTAATAATAATCCTTTTCAAAAATTAAAAAAAAAACTATGGGGCCTAGGTATTTTTCTTTAAGCTGGGCAGGTAGCAGACGACCCCACCTATCTGTCATTTTCATGTGTTCAACGTTCTGCCGAACACCCTGTATATGTAGATATCAAAACAAAACAACCCATATAAAATTTCACAAAAAAAATCCAGAAATATAAAGACCAAAAAACTCCATGAATGATTCAATTTATAATAATATTAGGTACCGCACCATTCACCCTAGGGTAGAGATGCCTAAATCTCTTTTTTCCTTGATCTACGCTCGGAGTACAAAGGTCAGTTTTGTACTGAACCACTTAACTTTCGTGTACTTAGTGTCTCGTCCCTATTAAGTTACATTGTTCCGGGAGAGGATAAATTGCTCAGTCGTACTTAGGTAATGAACTGCCCTTCCTGTATACTTTGCAGGACCAGTTTAATTTCTCGGTGTTGGTTGGATGGTAGGGTCCCGGAAATGCGGATATCAAATAATATTGGATGCCGACCATAATATGAGTAGGTACTTTGAGGCTGGTTGGGATGACGAGGCTTAATAATTTGGGATCTTATAAGCTCTTATAGCATATACCTACTACAGACCTATGTATATACTTACACTTTACATACATTCACATTTATTCATCATACTCTTTTATTAGGTTTACATTTTATTTTGCGAATCGGCCTAAAACGATTCATTTCCTTATATAATTACCAAATTAAATATTTCTATAGTTTTCATTGTTATGACATTTACGTCAGGCTGTCAAACTGCTATTACTTTTTTCTGTTAATTTTCTTTCGTAATTTCTTACTGGCTTAGTCCATGAAGGTTGCTTTTGATTTGTATAATTTTAAATTATTTTTATCTTTATGTTAGCTCAAATATTGTATTTTATAGATAATTGTGACTGTTTATTGAATAACTGTATCATAACTTAAATTTATAAAAATAATTAACACTCTCTCAGTATTCATCAAAGAGTTTTTTAAACAAATATTTCTGGCCGCTTTAAGCTCATGACAGGAGCATATTTTATGAACGAAAACTTCAATTTTGGAAAGAACTAAAAGAAATGAAGATGGAAAAACAAATGGCAGACTCATATAAAAGGACCTCTGACACATTATTTGATTGATTCTGCTCTGGTTTCACTCAAAGAAACATCTCCGCTACAGACCACGTCCAATTACTAAAGGAAAAGTACAACAGAAGTCAAGCCTTAACTAAACTTCACCAAGGAACTATTTTGACTTCATATCTTGACGGGGTGACTACGCTGAAGTCCAGAGGACCATCTTCTCTTCATCTATTCTCCACTATCTATCACTACTGTGACCTGTGGCTTCGCACTTGAAAAAAGAAAAACGGACTGCAACTACAAAAACCTCTCTTCTTTCTACTGAGTGTTATTGGTATTATTTTTTTTAATCATTTATGTATTTTTTATCTCTAAATTATATTGTTCAGATTTACTTCCTACCCTTTTATTTTGTTAGGTTAGTAAATTTGTTACACTCTAGCTAAGCTAAGCTAAGTTTTGAAGCATTAAGACGTTTTTTTTTTCGTTCTAGATTAAAAAACAGAACTTATGTACTAAGCTTATATATTTTAATGTATTAGTTGTCCTACTTGAAACTCCCTCTAATGTTATAAATGTCAAAGTTTGGATGTTTGTTACTCAATCACGAAAACTGGTGAATTTGCTTTTTTTTTTCGAATTTGGGTAAGGAACACAGATAGTTTATAACCTAGATTAACAGAAATAGCATACTTTTTATCTCTATAGTACCTACGTTCCCATGGGATAATTTCCGTCACCTACGCGGGCGAACCCGCGGGGAGTAAAAAAAACGGTCAAGAGCGAGGGTTTCGTACCATATTTTTTTTTTAATTTTCATCGGCGAGACCTATATTCGTGAAAGAATTTTAACACTGCGGTGTAGAATATTTCAGTTTTAGATCAGCGATATCTCTTAACCAATAGTGAAACTAATGTATTTTTTAATGATTTTTGAAATAGTGTGCTATATACAGACATCGTTTTATTTTTCCTGTAATCTTTACCTAAACTTCTATCACATGGAATAATTTCAGATATTTTGCTATGCAAAGTTCTGAGATAAAGGGGGAACGGTATTTTTTGTTACATTTTTCAACAAAAGTCGAAAACTGTGCGACCTAAAGAAAAAAGAAAAAATGTTTGAGAATGTGCAAACTGCGATCTTTCATATACCCCACATGCCCTAATAGCCTCACTTCGAATTTTTCAGATGCTTTTGCAAAAAAATTAAAAAATAAATCTTTTTATTTCTTTATTATTTGCAAAATAGTTGGGCAAACGTCATCTGAAACTATTCCAAATTTCAAGTTGATAGCATTAGTAGTTCTTGAGATATCCAGCTGTGACAGACGGACTGACAGACAGACAGAATGATCCTCACCTGGGCACCACATAAGGGTTCTGTTTTACCATTTTGGTACGGAACCCTAAAAATACTAAATTTTTCATGTACGTTTGCCCCGCACGGCCCCGCTGAATTTGCGATTTAGGTGTGCACCAATGCAATGTACTCGCCTCTAGGAGTATATGTACCGGTTTCTTTTTCAATGTACCTCTGTACTTTTGAAGAAATATGCATAAAAAGGGGGCCGTGCCAGCCAAACGTTTTCAGCACGGCCCCCGTGTAACTTGAAAAATATAAAGCGTATTAAAAAGGTTCATATACTCAAGGAATGTACTCTATTAACACGTTATATGTACCGTAACAGATATTGTGAATTCGTAATAACAAATAATATATAGATGTGGAAAGGGGGCCGTGCTGAAAAAAAAACATATAAGAAAATATCTAAAAAAGACAAAACAACCTTAGCCAAAAACTATTAAAATATAATTGATGTTTGGCAAGTAACATATGTACCGCATTAGTTTCTCATACAACTTGCAAAATTTAAAAAATAAACCAATTTTTGTTTATTCAGCACGGCCCTCTATAGTTGCCTATATCTTTTTAAATATGACATGTTTGTTTACAAAATTCGACTTCCTAAATTATGTATAGGAGTACATTCGTTCCCAATAAATTGCGATTCTGCTGTATTAGTACTTTAAAAGATAAATTGAATCAAAAATATCATATAATACAACCGATAGGGTGACCATGATTCCACGTACACATACATACATAATCAGCCTATAATTCCAACTGCTGGGACACAGGCCTCCTCTCTGTGAGAGGTAGCCGTAATCCACCACGCGGGCCCAGTGCGGTTTGGTAGATGTCACATGTCTTCGAATTTTTGGTTCTAGGACATGCCGGTTTCCTCACGATGTTTTCCTATGATTCGTGATTCCACGTGAGAATGGATAAAAAACTTCTGCATAATTTGAGTAAATCTTTAGTAAAATCAAAAATATCGTAATCTGTATTAACGATAACTATAAGGGCATTTTCGTCAAAATAGCTACCAACCCTCTTATGGGATGTCCCATACATACAAGTTGCAAATAACTAACATTTTTATGACATGGAAGTATCGATTAATTATTGAATAGATGCAAAAGACTAAAGTTTTCTTTTTTTACTTAAATTGTTAACAGAAACTTAAAACAAATAACAAAATTAAATCCAGAATTGTGGCATCTTACGTCTTGCAGTACTGTCCTCTTTTAGATGTGACCTATGTTAAACTATTTCTTCGCTATTTGCTTCTTATTACATACTCCACATATTTTAGTTTTTGTTATCAATTTATAGCTTTCAATCATGTTAAACTCTATAATATTATAATACAAGTATTTAATAACATTTTAAAATTTATATTCTGTCCCCTTGGTATGTGTTAAGTGGACATGTCCTTGCACCGTGACCGTAAATTGAATCCATTTTAGTACTAATTTTTTTCTACTACTCGCCGATTTTTTATTTAAATAACAACACCAAATCAAACATGTTAACACCAGCAGCTTTTTTGAAGTGTCAGTTTTGATCTGTCTTCAGTGGACACTCGAGTTCGACCGGTAACGGCCTTTTTCCGGACTTTTTTATTACCTGGTAACGGTCATGACCAAAACGTATCTAAGTTACTATTTATTTACATATATTATTTGAAATAAGCGCCTTATAATAAAAAAAAATACATACATAGCACAATTTGTAAGATTTATCATTCGACTAAACCAAGAATTAGCTAAAATATCCAAAACAATTTCAGTAAGCTATTTTCAAAGATAGGTAGCAGTTTAAACGAAAATGCCCATAATAGTAGTAAGTAATAGGTCGCAAATCAACAAGTTTCGCTCAAAAGGCTTAAATCACAGATATATTTCCAATAAATCACACGGATTGAACCGTACATTACAATAAAATTACAGATTCATTACATTTCACAGATTAGTTACGTTTACCTATAGAATAATCACAGAAAACTATAACTATGTGTCACTAACACTACAGAGCTTAAAAGGCTTTGAAAAATCACAGATACGTTTCCAACAATTCACATCGATTGAAGTACCTATATTACAATAATATTACTTACATTAATCACATTAATATTATTTGGAATAATCACAGGCAACTAATTCAACCTACGTAATCACAGTAGTGTTTCAAGCAACTGTAATAATTAGAATATTGTTATTATTTTTACATAATTATAAAACATCAAAGATCACTCGCGAATCATAATATTTAGATTAACATGCAACCTGACGCTGACCTGCAATTGCAAAAAATCGTATGAAAATTTGTATTTCGCAGGCTACACTGAAGCAAATACCCATAAGTAACGTCATACTCATAAGTAACGTCTAATTTTATAAACGTCTAATATACCTATGGTAGGTATACGCCTATAAAGTTAGGTTTTGTGACTTAAGAATTCTAACCTTAGACTTAATCAAGAAATGATTACGCAACAAGCAATTACTTCTATTGTATACGGGTGTAAGACTTAGCACACTCTCGCTTACACTTCACTGTGCCGTGAGCGGGTGCTTCATACATTTTGATATTTTTAAATTTTATTAAATAAACCTAGTACTTAAGTAAATTGATTTTAGTACATATCAAATCCGTTTCTTAAGTACAAATAAATTATATGATTACTTTCAACTACCTGTTTATTAACATTCCATTTCCGTGCTTGAAATAGAATTCACTGCTCAACGACACGTAGAAAACACGTGAATACTGAAATTAATGGAGCAATGTTTACATTTACTGCTGTAGGTATATTGTGCGCGTAAAGATGTGACTGATCAATAAACACTCGAGCGCAACTGCGCAACATGAAGTAACCGCGACACCAGCGCTACTTCAAAAATCACGGTAGCGTCAGTGGACTAATAGCGACCGCACAGGACAAGTTTTAACTGATTTAATTCCCTTAAAAGATGTCATCGCTAATATTAATTTTCAAGAAAAAAAAAATTGTACTAAAAGAATGTTTATTTCAATGTAGTCACATAATTTAATTATTTATTATTATTTATTTATTTATATATACTTTATTGTACACCAGAAAATACATAACAAAAAAAAAACACTTATTACTACAAAACATACAATGGGCGGCCTTAGAATATAATTATGTACCTAATATATGGAACCATGGTCACCCTGTCAGTTGTATTATATGATATATTTGATCCAATTTATCTTTTAAAGTACTAATACAGCAGAATCGCAATTTATTGGGAACGAATGTACTCGTATACATAATTTAGGAAGTCGAATTTTGTAAACAAACATGTCATATTTAAAAAGATATAGGCAACTATAGAGGGCCGTGCTGAATAAACTAAAATTGGTTTATATTTTAAATTTTGCTAGTTGTATGAGAAACCAATGCGGTACATATGTTTCTTGTCAAACATCAATTATATTTTAATAGTTTTTGGCTAAGGTTGTTTTGTCTTTTTTAGATATTTTTTTTCCCCCTTCCGTTTGGATCGCGAAAGCGTCAAGACGTGTCCACTGTGTAGCAGTTATTTAAATATTTAATTTAAATACCGATTTTTACGTAAAATAACCACGAAAATAAATCTCGAGGTACCAGGGCGCAAGAAAGCATCGAGTTCGCTACAAAAACTCCAGTGCGCGGCGCCAGAACACACAGCGAAACACTATCTTAGTGTGAGTAATCATTTCTATAATTAAAACTAAGAGGTCTCCATACACTGGACGGACGACAAATTTGTACTAAATCGTCGATCGGTGACCAAAACGCTGGACCCATTGTGTGAGCAAGTTAGCTTAAGCGGCGTTATTGCGAGCGCCCGTCTGGAATGATAAGGACGGGTATATGCACACGCTGAGCTTTTTACTACACCGTGATACTTTTTGCTGCTATCCTGGTACATACGACATAGTAATTCTATCGAAATCGAAACTACTGTGTGTAATCATTATGTCAACTCCACGAACTCCACCTGAAAAATCCTTATCCATACCTAATATTTTAACACAGGAGTCTGATTCGGCATCCGACTGTGTCGGCTCTGATCCTGTCTGTGGAGGACAAACAAATGTTACACGTCGTTTTAAACGTAAGTTTGATGACTCCACCTTAACTGACATAAAAGAGATGTTATCTAATGTACAGCAACAACAACAAGCCCAGGCTTTAAAGTTTGCTACGGAAATGAATACTATGATTAAACAAAATGAGGAAATTAAAAATTCTATTGAGACCATGTCAGCTAAATACGACGAAATTTTGCAAGAACTCAAGCAAGCAAAAACTGAAAATATTGCGTTCAAAAAGCAAATCAAACTACTTGAACAAAAGGTTGAATTACTTGAGAGGAATACTAAAGCATCAATTTTAGAGCTCAGAAATGTACCAGAACAACAATCTGAAAATAAATCAACACTAGTCAGTTTAATAAAAAATGTCGGTTACTTTCTGAAGGTGGAGGTGCAAGGATCCGATATACGAAACATTTTTAGACCGAAAATGTCGCAAAACAAAACCGCTCCAGTAATAGTGGAATTCTCAGCGACCACTCTTAAGGAAAGCATAATGAAAGCTTCGAAAACTTTCAATAAGGAGAACAAAGAGAAACTGAATACGGGACATTTGAAATTAGCCGGCGAGTCTAAACCTATCTTCATATCGGAATCTCTCACTACTAATGGAAGACGATTATATTTCTTGGCACGTCAATTCGTCAAAAACAACAAATACGCAGGCTGCTGGACTTCGTACGGAAAGGTGTATATTCGTCAGAATGAAGGTGACCCATCCAAATTGATCTCTTGTGAAGCAGATTTGACTGCACTAAAGATACAATGACTAATACCATTGCACTATTTTATAAAGTCAAAATGTATAATTATTAAACCTAAAAGTCATATCAATTTAAGCGTTAAATGTGGTTGCGTACATATTTATATATTTTTTCTAATTTACTTGCTTATGACTGTCTACACTCTCATCTTAATAATACACTTCAGTCTACGAATGTATTTGCAAAATTACACAATGTACACATACACAATCTACACTACAACTTATATCAATATTATCTTATACAATGTGAAATATACTTATAATATACCACTTCTGTCATTACATAGTTACATCGAATTCACAAGTACTAAGCTATCACCTGTAATATTCCTCTCTCTACTAAAAATTATATACCTACAATACTTATTTTTTTCCCATCACGACCAATGGAGTGATTCAGTTTTGGATTACGATGCCTTTTTACTGTACACCTACAACAAATGCGGCTCTCATCTTACCAAATTAAATCAAAATTATTATTTGTACTTTCTTTTCACTAGTAATAATTATACGCATCATTCGATACCACACATAATTTAATACAAAACATTGACCAGTTTAATATTTCTGTCCCTATTTCTTGTGAACCGGAGGAATGCAGTTCATATCTTCAACATTCTACACGATATCTTAATATTCTACAGCAAAATATCCGTAGCCTAAACTGCAACTTCCAGGAGTTACACGTTCTTCTTAAACGACTAAAGTTGTCCTGTGACATTATAGTGCTCTCAGAGTGCTGGCTATCCCATGTCGTGAACTTGCCACTGCTTGAAGGGTATAACTCGTTCAAAACCAGTGATAACTACAACCAAAATGATGGCCTCGTGGTCTATTCAAACAGCAACCTGGAATGTATTGTAGAGGAACCCTCCTTATCTGAAGCCAACTGCCTGACAATTAAAATTCAAAATCACACAATAATAATTGCGATTTATAGGCCACCGAGTTTCAGAACACCTGATAAGTTTATTGATTCCTTACACATACTATTAGAAAGTTTTTCGTCTTTCAAAAATATTATAATAGTTGGCGATATAAATATTGATCTTATTAAAACGAGTCCGATTAACACAGCGTACATGGACACAATTACTTTCCATGGACTACTTCCTGCCATCAATACCGCAACTAGGGGAAAATCGTGCTTAGATCATGTGTTACTAAAAACAAAATTAAGTGCGTTTACATTTTCGCTAGGAACCAGTATCACAGATCATGAATCAGTCTTATTTAGCTTAAAAACTGACGCGTCCATAAACAAATCAACTAAACTGAAAATCATCAGTAAAACTGACAAAGAAAAACTGAAATCCGATTGTGATAATTATGATTTTGTGGAAGTTTATCAGGAAGTTAACCTAAATGCTGCAATGAGCAAATTCATTTATATAATGCAGCAATTAATTGCAGATAACTCGATAAGACGATTAACACCTAGAAATAAATTTATAATAAAACCATGGATAACTGTTGGTATGTTACGTTGCATACGAACTAGGGATAGGATGCACAAAAAATTAAAATCAAATACAACTAATGAAATATTAAAAATATCGTACTTAAGATATCGAAATTATTGCAATAATTTATTAAAAAAACTTAAGAAACAGTATGAGAGAGATCAATTAATAATGTCTAAAAATAATTCAAAAAAGCTTTGGTCCACCATTAAAACAATTACTAATAACAATAGCAAAAATCAACAACCACTACAACTCCTGAAAACTGCTGATAGTCCCAAAGAGGCGGTCAACAAAACTAATGAATATTTCTCTAATATCGGTAAACGTTTATCTGATATGATTTTGCCTACCCGTTTTCCAAACTTCCAGAAAGTTGTTGAGCCTCCCGTGAAATCTTTTGTTCTCTTACCTACCGACAACGAAGAAGTTGCGAGAACGATACAGTTTTTAAAAAGTGACTGCGCTCCTGGTTGGGATCAGATCGGTGCCGAGATTCTTAAGATTACATCCAAGACAATAACACCCGTGCTTACTGATTTGATAAATCGCTGTTTTGAGGCTGGGGTTTTTCCAGATTCATTAAAAAGAGCTGTAGTACATCCGATATACAAGGCGGGTGATAGGGGCAGTGTCAGTAACTATAGGCCGATTGCAATCTTAACTTCATTATCAAAATTATTTGAGCGCATTATTAATACCAGACTTACGAAATACCTAGAAGACGGCAATCTACTTTCAAACGCGCAATATGGTTTTAGATCTGGCCGCTCAACTAATAATGCTGTGCTTGACCTTGTTAACTTTCTGGTAAATAAATTAGATAATAAAAAGAAATGCTTAACAATATTTCTAGATCTTGCAAAGGCCTTTGACACTGTTTCTGTCCCCTGCCTTGTAAAGACACTGGAAGACCTTGGTATTAGAGGCATCCCACTGGTGTTGTTATCAGATTATCTGCACAATAGAACCCAATGTGTAAAAGTCGGTGACAACATCAGTGACGAATTGCCAATTGCATTCGGGGTGCCACAAGGCAGTATACTCGGCCCAACACTCTTTCTCTGCTATATAAATGAGCTCTGCATGATTAGTAATAAGAATTGCCGCATCTCAGCTTATGCAGATGATACTGCTTTAACCTTTTATGCTGATTCATGGGATGAACTTTTTAATCTTGCGCAGGGGGGATTTGACAAAATTTGTCATTGGCTAGCATCACACTCTCTCACCTTAAACGGCGATAAAACCAAATTCATTGTGTTCTCTATCCATAATCGAACAGAAATAGTTAATCTTAAAAATAACATATATGCGCATAAATGTAACTTTCCTCCCACTCCAAACTGCACTTGTCCAAAAATTACCCCCACTAAATGTATTAAATATCTTGGAGTCCAAATTGACTCTAACTTAAATTTTGAAAATCATATACAAACTATATCCAATAGAATACGAAAATTAACATACATTTTTAAAGCACTACGTGATGTAGCAGACAAACATACCATAAAGATAGTATATGAGGCTTTGGCGCAATCAATCCTATCCTATTGCATCACTACCTGGGGAGGAGCTTGTAAAACAAAAATGATAACCCTTGAAAGAGCGCAAAGAATGATACTGAAAGTAAGCCTATCAAAACCTCGGCTATTTCCTACTTCTAAACTTTACGAAGAAGCGCAAGTCCTCACTGTGCGTCAGCTTTACATTATGCTATCTATACTTCATAAGATGAGTGACTTACCAGAGGACAGAAGAAAGCGCATAGCACAAACTAGAAGAAAGTACACGGTATGTGAGTCGATTGCTGTAAACACCTCATTTGCTCGAAGATTTTTTCCATACCGAGGAGCTATGCTGCTCAATAAAGTAAACAAAATAGTTCCGTTCTCCAACCATTATAATAAAGAATGCAAAAGTATAATATATAAATGGATACAGACTCTTAGTTACTCCGAAACAGAAAAGATCCTAGAGGTAACAACATAAATTGAGGTGTACTATATATACTATATATATAATACATACATCTATAACACTACGTTTTATATATCACATTAGGTATTAGATTACATATCACATTTAATCACAATTATTATGTTATACACTTAATTATAATTATTATTTATTTATCTACATACTACCCACAATACTTAGGAACCCTATAACTTAATAAATATGTTAAAATATGCAAAATTGTTATTTGACAAAGTTACATAACCTTTGACCACACACACACTAACACCCCCTCACACACACACACCCTAACACACACACACACACACACACCCCAACCACTCCCACACTCAAAGTTATCATTATTATACACTAAAACATGTTTCCCGTTGACTCATTCACTACACTCACATTCGCTTCTCACATGTTGGCAATCCATAAAATGTTATGTAATGGGGGGCCTGGAGATCTATAGCACAAGCCTCGGCTTAGTTTAGACTCCAGATCTCCCACAAATTACAAAACTTCTTGTAAAGATTTCCTGTCAGCTGTATAATGGTATAACTTGATGTAATTTGTGGAGATGAAATAAACATTTATTATTATTATTATTATTATTTCTTATATGTTTTTTTTTCAGCACGGCCCCCTTTCCACATCTATATATTATTTGTTATTACGAATTCACAATATCTGTTACGGTACATATAACGTGTTAATAGAGTACATTCCTTGAGTATATGAACCTTTTTAATACGCTTTATATTTTTCAAGTTACACGGGGGCCGTGCTGAAAACGTTTGGCTGGCACGGCCCCCTTTTTATGCATATTTCTTCAAAAGTACAGAGGTACATTGAAAAAGAAACCGGTACATATACTCCTAGAGGCGAGTACATTCCATTGGTGCACACCTAAATCGCAAATTCAGCGGGGCCGTGCGGGGCAAATGTACATAATTTTTCAGTCTTAAGAGCCTACACTACCTCAGCTAAAATTCACTCTTTATCTCACTCGCACGATAATGCTCGCGGACTGAGTGAGAACGAGACAGAGTGCGGAGCTAGGCGGCAGGCAGCGCCAATAATTTAGGTATTTGCTTTTTACGGTGAAAATAATGGTAATTAAAAAGAAGTAAATCACGTAAAACCTGCTTTATAGTTAGTTCGGTTAGTATACAAAGTTTCATGATCTAATTTCGCCGGGTTAATTCAAAAACCAACTAACTCGGTGATTTTGAGAAATTGAGTTAAATATACACACCGATTCAAAATTTTATTCTCTTTCTACTGGTAAAACATACTAAGCCGTGCGATGCTTTGTTTCGGAGATACTGAATGGTGAAACCAACTATCTAACCATACCGTTTATATGCAAAACAAATATTTCTTGTTAATCAGCAAAATTATGATTTGTATCGAAGTCAAACGAGATACTTAAATTTAATCAGTTTTCAAAATAAAAAAAAAACTGAAAAATATACGGAATTTTGGGAAAGAAAAACGATCACATCCAATTATATGGTTTAAGTAGTTAGAAACAACAGGAAATAGCGTTAACATTAAATGATAATATCAGTTATCATAGGATAAAAGCTATTACCTGTTGATTATTTATTGATACTTGAAACAAAATCAAGAAGTCATTGCTAAAAAATAGGTTTAGTAGTTTTTACTTCTATAATTTAATCATGATCCCAACAAAATATCCAGAAGTGAAACCGCGGGTGTTTTGCGACTGCGCATGCGTCAGTCGTTGTTGCTCTCGCGCCGACGACATCTCGATTCATTTTGTAGCGGCGAAAAATTCAGTTCAGTGATAGTAAGGTGTTTCTGCACTAAAGTGGAATTTTGTGATGCCGATCCTCCCCTTCCAGACTTTCAAACTCAGAGCAAGTAATAAAATTTAAGCTAAATATTATTTTTTAACATGCTTCTTATTGTAATTACTTAAGCTACAAAACAATAATTTAGGACAAACGATCTGCTAAGTCACCACCAGTGGAATTTGATCGTTTTAAACGAGCCATTGTAACTAGATTCATTCATTCGGGTCGATACCGTGGGTCAACTATTATTCGATGCTTTTTAAAAGCACACTGCACTTTCTATTTTCGCAGATTTAATTTATTGATGAATTAACTTAAAAATCAATAATCATTAATATTTTATTTACCTACTTAAAGGAAATGATTCGGATGGATTGGAAGAAAGTAACTACGAAAGCCCCGAAAAAAACTATCTAGAAGATTAGCTCATTACATTGGAAGATTTGCCGGACCCGGTTTCTTCTTTTAACTCAACAAGATCTTGATTTACAACCGTTAAATCCTTTTAATATTGATAAGGATAATGATTTAGGCGAAGTGTCAACGATATCAACAATTATTGTAATGAACATTTTTAATCGTGCTTTCGAAAGTATTTTCGACAATATCCGATACATGTGATGTAGTCACTCACATGTATCAGATATTGTCGAAAATTGTTTCATAAGGGCATGGAAAATGATAAAACCACGTAGTTGCTGGTATGTGCCTGATCCAGCATCAGGGAAAGAAAATGTGGCAAGAAAGCGTCGCGCTGATGTTTTTACCTTACGTCACAAAAAAGTTTGTCGAAATGCAAAAGTTCTCAAGCCAGTCGATTTCACTAAGTGTCAATTTAAGTGCAATTGAAATTTTACAGATGAAGATCGTTCAAAACTTTGTCAAAGCTATTGGAATCGAGATTATGCAGGTTTCTTGGATTCAAAATCTTTGGCAGGCATCATAATGAAAAACAAAAATAAAAACACAGAAGAAGACAGAGTGAACTGCACCCTAATTGCGTAACACACTATTACTCTCAATTTGAATCATTTTGAAGCTTATTGCTAATCCATTGCTCCATTTACGTTCGAAAAGTGTGTCTGCTCAACAACGTAAATAACGCAATGAATGTTGTTGATTGCTACTGATAGTGTGTTACGCAATTACCCTGCTGGTTAAAGGTAAAGAGAATGAAATACGAAAATGAAAATTTTGTATAACTGTTACATAACTGAGGATTTCTTGATTCTAGATAGGTATATTGAAGTTCAGGAAACAAACGTGGAAGCTATTCCTACTGCTGGTCCCGACATTACCACTCATCGCTACAGAACCAGACAAAAAAAGGCGAATTCACCAGCTGCCGAAGCCGAAGAATAGGTACCATGCGTGGTTTGAAAATTTAGCGACTGATAGTGCTAAACTAGACCTTGTACCAGATGCTACTGTGACTGATTTGTGTCTTCTGATGAAGAATAATCTTTCTTTTCCATGCCTTTGTGTTGATTTTTCTAAAAAATTTTTTTTTCAACTTAGGTGTGTTTTTATTGAAACTATTTCCAATGTATTAATTCATCTTTAACCCTTAGATAGATTTCATGATGAAAACGCTTTGTTAAGGGACACAGCATAAACCTATGCCTATTTTGTTGAAATTTTGTACTAACCAGTACAAAATTTCATCAAATATCGGGAAGTAAAAGCGACTAAAATTTTATTTTTTTTTGCTTTATTCTCGAAACTATCAGGATTAATAAGAACAATAGATTATTGTTCGATGTATTTATTTGAATTAATGACCAGTAACTTTCCGAGACTCGACAACAGCGCTTAACTTCGAAAATAAAGCCTTTATTTGGTAGGGAGGTAGAAGCAACTAAATAAGGGGGTTTAGGGCACAAAATGCCATATTCTGGGAAACCCTGTTACTTTTCTATGAACTGCTATAAATCAACGCATACGCGATTTAAATAAATTAGTTGTTGTTTCATAAAATAACATTATCTAAGGTAATACATGAAATTTTTTGATACAAACTTTCAAAACGCCCTAGCACAAAATCATAATTTGGGCAGTTAGTTGGTTTTTGAATTAACCCGGCGATTTGAAGTATTTTTTGAATACCAGCGGTTTATTGTTCGGTTTGGAGGTAACTTTGGAATTTTTTTCTATCGAGAAAATTTTATGAAATCGTGTTTTCGTCTAACATAAAACCCAGCATTAATCCTCAACTTTACCATAAATTTATTTCAAAATTAATGCTGCAGTATTTTTTCATAACGGAGAATCATGCTAAGCCATTTGAGGTAGTATAGGCCCTTAATAAGGAAAACTTATGAAACAACCGAAAATATATTTACGTGTCGCTTTATTAATCTTTTATCATTTAGAATGAGTACCTACCTAATCATCCATATTTTATCAAATTTCTGTAGCAAAACCTTCCCAAGGTCAATCAATATCATTCAATAACACCAAATATCTGCCCCTAACCTCGCAGATATAAAAACGAGAGCTACTTTCGTACCCTTACGACGAAAAGCATAAGCGATACCCTTCAGGGCCGAAATTTTACGACCTCCGACCATCAGAACGATCGGTCTAATGAGCCCAATGCTTTCACACTAATTGCTTCATAGAAGGTTGTATGCCGAACTATGTATAGTCAGCCTCAAAAAGATCCATACATCGTCAAAAGTTTATTTATTTACTAGCTGCGCTCCGCGGTTTCACCCGCGTAAGTTTCGATCCCGTGGGAATATCGGGATAAAAAGTATCCTATGTGTTATTCTGATGTATAAGCTATATTACTGTAAAGTTTCATCAAAATCCGTTTAGTAGTTTTTGCGTGAAGGAGTAACAAACATCCATCCATCCATCCTCACAAACTTTCGCATTTATAATATTAGTAGGATAGTAGGATTAGTAGGATTTAAACTTTTCGCACAAAAAGGTACAAAGGCGGACTTAATGCCTTAGACATTCTCTACCAGAGATTAGATGGCAGGTGCTTCGGTTGAGACTAACAATGATATGATGATGATGATTTTATTTCTACAGTTTGCATTCCATAACATAATCAACCTACAATATTCACACTGCTGGAACACAAGCCTCCTCCCTGTGAAAGGAGTGGGCCGTAATCCACCACGCGGGCCCAGGGCGGGTTGATTGTTAAATGTCTTAAAATGTTTGGTTCTAGGCCAGGGCAGTTTCCTTACGATGGTTTTCTTCACCGTTTTGAGAACAGTGGTGATAAAATAATTTACAAAAAATTAAACGCCTGTCTGGGTTCGAACCTACGATCTATTCGTAAGTCGCGACAGTTACCGATATTTGTATTTCATAAATAATAAATTATTTTATTTCTGTAAGTAGGTTTGTACAAACACTTTTACACGTCAATCATATTTTTTTTAAAACGAGATGAGGTCGGCGTTTCCTATCTGACTACTCTGAGAAGAAAGGCCGAAACAAAATGGGCTCTGGTTTATCTACTTAATTATACAATCATTAGTTTATAAGGGCTCCATACAATTATTTTGAGTAGGAGTCGTGTAAACGTAAAGTGGCCGCGCGCGGCGCGATCGTAATCATTAAAAATAAATGTTCCTGGTCATTCGAGGCTAGGTTGATTTTGATAGGGGTCATGTGAGTGGACAAATTACTCAAACTGCCAGACCATGACTAAAACTATCTGAGAAAAAAAACAAAGGCAGAATAAAATTAACCCACATAGTCTTCACATTCACAGTCATTAAAAATAATATAATACTTTACAAAGTAAATATTCATGTCACTGTATAATTATGTAAAATTTATCAATGTCAATGTGTATATAAAAATCCAGAAATAGTCTTGGTCAGATCATTTTGAGGACTATGTAGATTGGTGTCTGAAATGGTCTTTTGAGGAAAGAACCACACAGATTGAGCGGACCTGTGCAGTCAGTGCTCCCATTTGTCAAAAAAATGTGCAGCTCAACTCAGAACTTGAGGAGCTCAACGATTCGACAAACAATACCAAAGAATGGACATTTAGGTAGGCCGCGTAAATTACTCAAACTGCCACAGATCATGAATAAAACTAACTAAGAAGGAAAACAGAAATAAAAGATAGAAAAGACCCACATAGTCCTCACTTTCACGACAGTTAAAATAATATTATACTTTACAAAGTAAATATTCACGTCTATAAAGAGAGAAAATAAAATAAATAATAAGCAAAAAAAAAAACCAAATAAGATTCACTGTGTAAATTTATTGGAGCAGCTCAATCCCAAGCATGTTTATCCTCAATATAGTCTTTAACAGTATAAAAGTCTTTCTGGCATAGTTTCCGCTTTGTAGAAGATTTGAATTTATTAAGGCTTAGATCCTGAATGTGGCTAGGAAGTTTATTATAAAAACGTATACATTGGCATCTAAACGAGCCACTTATTTTCTTAAGCCTGGTTGTAGGAACAACGAATTTGTGTTTGTTCCTAGTATTTATATTATGGATATCACTGTATTTTTTAAACAGATTAATATTTTTATTTGCTTATAAAAGATTTTCCTAAATTTACTGAGAAGCCACAGTCATTATATTAATCTCTTTAAATTTGTCTCTGGGGGAGTGTCTGGGACTTAATTTATAAATTGAACGAACTGCCCTTTTTTGTAAAACAAATATTATCTGAATATCGGCGGCAATCCCCACAACAGAATACCATACGACATCACACTATGAAAATAACTTAAGTATACTAAACGGGCTGTCTCTAAATCAGTTAAGTCACGAATTTTTAACTTTTTTTTTTTTTTTTCAACGGCGTATGCTGCGGAGCTAAGCTTTTTTGATAATTTATCTATATCATTGAAGCTTGGCATCTAAAGTTATGCCCAAGAACACGGTGGTATCTTCGGGATTCAACACTTCACCCTTTATAAGCACACTAGTTTTTACTTGTCTAACGTGAGGTATGGTAAACTTAATACATTTAGTTTTTTTCTCGTTAAGAAGTAGGTTATTAACATTAAACCAGTTAACTACTTTATCGAGGGCGCTATTTATAGTGTCAGTAACCAGCTGCTGACGTTTGAGTTTAAATAAAAGTGAAGTGTCATCTGCAAACAACACTATATTATGATTATCCTTTATGAGGTAAGGCAAGTCATTAATATAAATAAGAAACAAAAAAGAACCAAGAATTGAGCCCTGGGGGACCCCCATTGTTACAATTGATCCGGGTGATCTTTCCCGTTAACATCAACTCTCTGAATCCTATTACCTAAGTATGAAGTAAGAAGATCTAAAGCAGCATTCCGGACTCCGTAGTGGTGCAGTTTCCTGATTAATGTTTCATGAAAAACGCAATCGAATGCCTTGGACAAGTCGCAAAAGATGCCCAAAGCATCGCATTTATCCTCCCATGCATTATAAACATGTTCTAAAAGTTCAACACCGGCATCAGTAGTCGAACGACCCCTTGTGAAACCGAACTGTTTGTTATGTAGTAATTTATGTTTATTAAAAAATCTTTGCATTTGATATAAAATAAGTTTTTCAAAAATTTTGCTAATACTGTTTCAATCTTTGACAGTCGTTACGGGTCGTCAGAAGCCCGAAAGTGCCAACCAGTGTTACCAAGAGGTATCGTATTACTCAGCAATTCAGTCAGTTAGGAAGAATTTCCAAAAATTCAAAATTATTCCTCCGATAAAATTATCTGGCGTTGGAAAAATCATAACCCCTGCCAACTAACGGCCGCCTGGTTTGCAACCACCCTCCCACCGGAGTCCGGCGTCAAGCAGCCTGCTGTGCTTCGTCGATGCGTGGAAGTTCCAGTGCCTTAGGCATCTTTTGGGCATGTTCGTTCTATCATAGACCTCATCCATCGCTTTTCTTTAGGCGTGATCGAGGTCAAAACCGGGCCCAACTAGCAATAAAAAAAAAATAAGCCCATAAATAAATTAATCAATTAATTCTTGTCAATGTATGCTTCGTTTTGATTTTATGCAGCTGTCTGTACTTACTGAGTTAAGGCGTAAAAACCCACTTTGCTAAGTGTAAGGAGAGATAATGTTATGTATGTGTCCAAGGGCGCCCCCGCGCGCCCTCTATTGTACAGTGAGTCCCAACTCTCGAATAAACGAGTGCGTTGCTAGCCAGCGATCGTTTCAGTTGCGTACACCCGTCCCGCACCCGCGTACCTAACAGTGGCGACGAGAATTAATTTACCTACCACGTGTTGAAAATGTCTACTTCTGTGCAATTTGGAATTCTACATACGTTCGACCATAACACACAGACATGGAAAACGTACAAAGGGCGTATAGCGCAATATTTCGTGGCAAATGGCGTCAACGAGAAGACGGATCCCGCGGGTGAAAAACGAAAGGCCATCTTGCTCAGCGCACTCACTGAGGGTACCTATAAGCTAACAACAGATTTAGTTTTACCTAAAGCCGTTGAAGACGTACCCTACGAAGACCTTTTATCACTACTGGACAACCATTTTACCCCCAAATGTGTCGGGTTTGGTGAGCGTCACAACTTCTACGCGGCGTCTCAACAAGCCGGGGAAACTCATTCACAATGGGCAGCGAGATTGCGAGGGCTGACTGAAAAATGCGCCTTTCTCAACGTGGAGGAGGCCCTCCGCGACAAGTTCATTATGGGGATGCAGCCAGGACGAGAGAAGGAGAAGCTGTATTCGAAAGACCTGGCCGACCTCACGCTGGCCAAGGTCGTGGAGATGGCAGAAAACCTCCGATGTTCGCGCGCTGCGGCCGCGGCCAGTGCGGGAGCGCTGGCACAGGCGTCTGTGGCAGACCAGCAGCTTTTCAAGATAGCGGATAAAGAAAAAAGTGGTAGTAGTGTAGTGAAGGTGAAATGTAGTGTATGTGGTTATACGAATCATAAATCGGCGGACTGTAAATTCGCAAATTATGTTTGTAAAAAGTGTCACGTAAAAGGCCACCTGCGTAAAATGTGTCCAAAAGTGAATTACGTCCGTAACGTACGTAAGGTGGATGGCGGTGACAAGGGTGAGGATGACGATGACGGTAAGCTGTATTATATCCGTTCATTCAGGGGAGAACCCATGGTAGAAACTGTTTGGATTGATAACGTGCCATTCAAATTCGAAATTGATAGCGGGTCCGCGGTAACCGTTGTTTCGGAGGCGTTTTACAAAAGTAATTTCATAAAGGTGCCATTATCGAGTACATGTAAACAGCTCGTAACGTATAACGGCGGGAAAATTGTGTGCCTAGGTACATTGCGTCTACCGATACGCTACGCGGATCAAACGAATGTAATGTACTTATATGTGGTCCGCGACGGCGGGCCGCCCATCCTGGGTCGAGATTTTATATCATTGTTTCGCTTACAGTTAACACCGGTCAACTTTTGCAAAACTTCTGAATCTGAATTGCAACTGCAATACCAGAAGTTATTTTCGGATGAACTAGGAAAATTTAATAAGTACAAAATAAAACTATCGTTGAAAGAAGGAGCAAAACCGGTTTTTTGTAAAGCGCGCCCGGTAGCGTTTGCGTTGCGTGCAATGGTCGATAAAGAAATCGACAGACTGGTCGGTTTAGGTATTCTTGAATCCAGTCAGTCAGACTGTGTGCCGACTATTCAGTTAGTATAAATAAACAGTTACTAGTAGAACAGTATCCGCTTCCCACAACTAATGAACTGTTTTCAAAGATCCACGGGGGCCAACAGTTTAGCAAACTCGACCTATCTATGGCCTATAACCAGTTAGTTTTGGATGATGAGTCAAAAAACCTAACCTGCATAAACACGAACCGCGGGCTTTATAGATTTACACGTTTAGTGTTTGGGTTAGCCAGCGCGCCGTCTATTTTCCAGCGTGCTATCGAGGGCTTGCTGTCCGGTATAGACGGAGTGTTGTGCCTACTAGACGATATTTTAATAACAGGAAAGGATAGGCAGGAGCATTTACAAAAACTGAATTTCGTTTTGAAACGCTTAGAAGAAGCAGGGTTAACTTTACAAAAAGGAAAATGTAGTTTTTTTCAAGACGAAATCAGTTATCTAGGTTATGTTATCACTAAGGATGGCCTAAAAAAAGCGCCGGGAAAAATTAAAGCAATGTTGGAAGCACCGGTGCCCACAAATGTTAATCAGCTTCAATCGTTTTTAGGGTTAATTAACTATTACAGGAATTTCGTACCTAACGCATCCACAATCCTCAGCCCGTTATACGATCTGCTAAAAAAGGGTTGTGAGTGGTCATGGACGGATATTCATGACTCGGCTTTTAGGTCAATAAAAGAGTCCATGACATCGGAACAGGTTCTCGCACATTTTGACCCGAACGCGACGATAATATTAACGGTAGACGCTTCCCCAAGTGGGTTGGGAGCAGTGCTCTCACAAGTAGGCTCAGACGGTTTGGAAAGACCTATTTCATTTGTTTCGCGTACTTTAAACTCTGCTGAAAAGCGATATGCTCAGATCCAAAAGGAGGCAACCGCCATTATTTACGGCGTCCGTCGGTTTCATCAATACTTGTATGGCAGATCGGAACCGTTTATTCTTCGTACGGATCACAAGCCCTTATTGGCAATTTTTGGCCCCTATAAAGGTATACCAGAAATATCAGCAAATAGGCTACAGCGGTACGCCTTGTTCTTAAGTAGCTATAACTATAAAATAGAGTATGTTCGCAGCGCTGATAACAGCGCAGACTATTTTTCCCGCGCGAGCTTGCCGCGCGCGGTTCACGAGTGCGCGTGCACCGAACAATGTAAGTGCTGTGACTGCGAAGTATCATATGACCGGGCGACTTATGTTTGTTTTGTATTAGACGGAAGTATGCCCGTGACATTAGATAAGTTGCGCGAGGAGACAAGTAGTGACGTAGTTTTAAGGCTAGTAAAAGACTTTATTTTAAATGGTTGGCCACCGAAGATAAACGATATAAGGGTAAAACCGTACTACTTATGCAGATCACAATTATCCTATGAGAATGGTTGTGTCATGAGAGGCCATAAAATGGTTATTCCTTCGAGCTTATACAAAGTAATTCTTAAAGAATTACATTCTTCCCATCTAGGCATAGTAAAAACTAAGGCCGAAGCGCGATCAAGATTTTGGTTCCCGGGAATTGACCAGGCTATAGAAACAACGATAGGTTCATGCGATGTTTGTATTCAGTTGCGCCCCTCACCGCCGCGCGCGCCGCCTTCTCACTAGGAATTTCCACCTAGTCCCTTTTACAGAATACACATAGACTTCCTAGGTCCGATTAAAGGCTGCGTTTATTTGGTGGCGGTAGATGCACATACCAAATGGGTAGAAGTTTACAACATGAACACGGCTACTTCTTCGGTCGCGGTGATTGAGAAGCTATGTGATTTCATGTCAAGGTTCGGAGTTCCGAAAACGGTAGTAAGTGATAATGGCACAGCTTTCTGTTCGCGGGAATTTGAATTATTTTGTGTAGCAAACGGGATTACGCATATGACGTCACCGGTCTATCACCCGCCTAGTAACGGCCAGGCCGAAAATTTCGTTAAGGTAATTAAAAAGGGAATAAAGTCTTGTATTATGTCGTCTCATAGCGTGAAAGAAACAGGTGTGAAATTATTAAAATATCTTATGGATTATCGTAATTCAGTTCACTCTGCTACTGGGTTGTCCCCTGCGCAATTGGTGTTTGGGCACAAGTTAAGATCACGATTGGATCTGATGAATCCAAAGTCATCGGCACCTTTGTCCAGCAGTCTGTATCAGCTAATGTTGTAAAAAATCAACAGTGTATGCAAACTAAGCAACAAGGGAAAAATAAAACAAAATATTTTAAAAAACGGTATTGTATTATACAAAAAGTTTGTTAATAAAGCAAGTTATACATGGTGTAAGGGCATCATACTTAAAAGAATTGGAAAAGTATTGTATTTAGTAAAAGACAGTCATAGTTCAGAAAGTTACAAAAGGCACATATGTAAATCAGCTGATGCCGTATAAAGGAACAAGTAACAATAATGAGGATAATGTACAAAATTCTATAGAGAACATACCTGGGTCATCTTGTCCTCCTGCACCGCAACCATCACCGCTACACTCGCCGTCGTCGTCGCCTCCGTCATCACCGTCGCCTTCCCCGTCGCCAGCTACTCCTGAAACGCACGTACTCCAGCCGGAACCTTACTTACCAGATCCCTTGCCGGGTAGTTCAGCCAGAGGGAGGACAGCAGAATTGTGCGCACGAAATGCTTCTTCGTCGTCAAAAGAGGACGAGATGGAGAAGGACTCACAACAGGCCCATGACGATGAACATCAAGCTGGTACGAACGACGAAGATGTTGAAAAAACAGAGAGAGATTCGACCTCCGAGGATGTTAGTCACAAAGCAGGAACTACAAAAGAGGACGAGACGGAGAAGGACTCACAACAGGCCCATGACGATGAACATCAAGCTGGTACGAACGACGTCGATGTTGAAAAAACAGAGAGAGATTCGACCTCCGAGGATGTTAGTCACAAAGCAGGAACTAATCTAGATACCCAGACCTCACAACGCGATGAGTCAAGGACTGTTACACCAAAGAGATCGTTACGTAATCGCCCCGTTATTTGTTATAAAAAGTATTTCTAGCGTAAGATGTATAATAGTATGTAAGATGTGTGTCATGTAGGACTAGAGTTATACTATGTTGATGGATACATAATAAGGATGTTAATTTGTATTCGGAGTTTTTGGACTAGAGGGAGGAATTGTTATGTATGTGTCCAAGGGCGCCCCCGCGCGCCCTCTATTGTACAGTGAGTCCCAACTCTCGAATAAACGAGTGCGTTGCTAGCCAGCGATCGTTTCAGTTGCGTACACCCGTCCCGCACCCGCGTACCTAACAGATAAGCTGTGATGTGTAGACGTTAGTAAAAAATGGTGATTTGTGAATTCGGTTGGGTAGGATGAGATTCGTAATTTAGGACCATTTTTGTGTGATGAAACTGTATTTGAGTTTTCCCTGATCTTGAACAGTGGCTTTGCCTTTTCCACTACAACATTGTTTAGTCACACGCCAATGATAATGTTAGGTACAGATGCCAGCATATCAAGCTACCCGAAACTGTCAAATTTTCCCAATCAACCTTGAACCTTATACTGTAGCGATAAAGAAAGAAAAATATTTTATTAGGAACATGCACAGAAAAAATAGACATTAAACCTACCAAAATGGCAAAAAGACAGAAACACACACACAAAAAAAAACTGACAGAGGAAGAAAAACGGGACAAAGACAGTTGTGATTTATTAAAACCAATTTTTTCGGATTGTTATGCTCGAACTTGCAAAAAATGTTTCTTATGATCTTTCTGTACTCATAAGAATCAGCATTAAACCAACAGGTTGGTTTAACTTTTCGAGCGTTTTTAACGTTTTAGGCAATATTGACGAGTCATTTTGGTCTACTTTCAGTCACGAAACCACACTAACTGCTACGGAAGGCGACATAAAGGCGCTGTTAATGTGTTATAAACTCATGACTCATCAGAAGACGTAAAACTCTAACCAAACTGAATCGAATACCGGATGCGGATGAAATTCTCTCGCGCCGAATATATCAATTTACTTGCAAGACACAACATAAACACAATTTTGATTCAGGACGTAAAGATAAACACTCAGTTTCAGTAAACGCTTCGTAGCGCTCGTACTCACTGGGGTTTTTTAACGCGGTGATTTTTAGAACGCTCTGGAGTTTCAACGCACTGCTTAGCGTGGATACAACAGGCTAGTTTTTGAAGCAAGCGACAATTTAATAGGGTGAGGTTCCATTTTTGAGCTAGCAGTGGTCTCCACCACCGATTTTACTATCCTGGCTTGTATAATAGTATCCAATCCAATAATTTTACTCTACGGACTAAGTTTTCGCAAAGATATTGACTTAAAATTTACTAGCATCGCGTAAATAGCACTAGCTTGTGCCAAGCTAGAACAGTGTAGCATACGCACCAAGCCAAAATAGGGGTGGCTTTAATACTACACTGGGACAATAACGATTTACGTATAATTACGATGTTCAATAACTCGACATAGGCCGCAGCGAATACAATGCACTCACGTACCTTGGACTGCTACGGCGTTCGTTGAGCTTCCACCTTCGATTGTCCATAAGGATACTTTGACGGATACTTTGCATAAGTTCTAGCCTATTATCTTAGCTCTGAAAGACTTATAGAGGTATGAGGGAGGATCCTCCGACCAGACGGGTATTGTGTCTAGCGGGCAACTGCCCGATGATTTATGTCGGGCCGTTGTATGTATGCTAGTTGCACGGTAAACTCTGCTTGCGAGATGCAGGATTTCGTGACGTCAGTATGACGCGTTGTTCGCATGTGGCGTTGTTCGCATGTGGCGTTATAGATACCGCTACAGACTAGCCTCGTATATTCCGGCACGAGAGTTGAAAATCCGGCAGATGTCAACGCGCTGGGATGCACTCTGTTGGATTTTCAATGCTCCGGTCAATACGAAGAGTTGAAAATCCAGTGCGCGCTAAAAAAATTGTCGCGCTAAAAAGTTGCCCGTGCATACTAGGGCTTCCTGAATTACATGAAGTAAATGATAAATGATAAATGATAAATGATTTTATTTCTGTAAGTAGGTTTGTACAAACACTTTTACACGTCAATCATATTTTTAAAAACGAGATGAGGTCGGCGTTTCCTAACTGACTACTCTGAGAAGAAAGGCCGAAACAAACTCAGAGGTCACAGTCTCTTTTAAAGTCCAGACATAATCTTGGTCAGATCGTGTGGAGATTGATGTCTGAAATGGTCTTTTGAGGAAAGAACCACACAGATTGAGTGGACCTGTCCAGTCAGTGCACGCATTTGTCAGTAATCATGCAGCTCAACTCAAACTTAAGGAGCTCAACGATTCGACGAACGAAGTAGTATATTGAAAGCAGAGAGGTATATGGAAGACATAACTCTGCTGTGGTATGTTGCAATGTTTGTCATTTTGAAGGATGTCGAGTTTTGCGATAAAGTTTGTATGTAAATCTCTGTGCACTGAATTGAAAAATAGCAGTGCACACCGCTATTTTTCAGCACTAAATTGCCTTTACTGTTGAATGTAGTAGGTAGAGGAAGGTTTTAAGAGGTTTTAACATTTTATGTGTGGAAATAGTAAAAAAATTGCTACGTAGTCTAGGTATATATTTATTTATTTATTTAATACTTCAAGCACATAAATGTACAGAGGCGGACTTAATACCATAGGCATTTTCTACCAGTCAACCTTTGGGTGATGCAGAGACAAACAGTGGTAGGTGCAATCATGAAAATTGAGGAATAAATATTTTAAATATAAAGATACGCATAAACCTATTAAAACTATGAATATAATATATACCTTATTACATATATATAAGCACAAATAAATATACATGAATATACTTACTAAAAATAAATAAAACAAACAATGAGAAAAAATTACCGTTGTGATGATACTGCCAGCTGCCAGCTTTTTAGGTATATATTTATACCTATTTTTAAAATAAATCCACAAAATTCAAGGGATTAATGAATGTTACTCAAAAGGATTATTTAATTAACTGAAGCTTACCCGAAAGTCCAACAGTGTTATAGTCCGGCCAGTAGGTAACTTTGTGAAGGCGTCTGACAGCTTAATATGATCCGCCAAACAATGAAAAAAATAGAAACATTTTTTTTTTGTTAAGTTTATAAAAGATTATGGATTACGATACGAAAATGGACGTTATATCATCAGATACCGATACTTAGGGAATGCAAATCCGTATTTATCTGTTTTAAAATCCCGATTTTTAAGTAAGCACGGATTTTTGGTAAATGAATTTCATGATTTTTTTAGGAAAAACTACAATAAATAAACAACTCTACCTATATTAGTTTTTTGTTATGCCGTTTTTTATATTTGTGTAATGTATTAAAAATTAAAATATAACCACATGTTAATCAAATCAAATGTTTATTTTTTTGATAATTGAAATCATCAAAACTATCTTCATAAAATACCATTATTACTGATTAAGTAGATAAACAAATTATGCTATGATGAAGTCTACTTCATCATAACATAATCATACCTCATATCATACCTCATATTTAATAGAAGATTCTCTAGAATCTTCTATTAAATATGAGGTAAAATCGACTGCATAAAATAATCACACACACCCTCACACTCGCATGCACACACCCACCATCAATCGCTTGTAATTGTACAGTCAACAGCAAAAGTCGCTTAACACTTCAGTTTTTTTAATCCAATATTTGTTCAAAATTGTATTGTACTTCTGCTGCAATTTTGAACAAATATTTTGTCAAAAACTGACATTAAAAAACTGAAATGTTAATCGACTTTTGATGCTGACCGTACCACGTTAGCAACTTTTACTATGTGATATAATAATAACAATTCTTTATTTCGGATTACTGGATCCATATGATGTGTTAGTATTACCTTAACCTTAGTGAAAATGAAACTAAATATTTTATTATATTATATTACTTATATTATAATTTAATTTTAATATAAGTAATTGTGATGTCACTTTGACATCACAATTACTTATATTAAAATTAAATTAAATAAAAAAGACAATTAATTTTGCACACGTCAGTACGCACATGTCTCCCAGCCCAGGGCCTAATAAACTGCGCATCTATTTTGTCCGCCAGTGTACACAATATATTGTTCGGACTACCTCGGAATCGGCGCAGCATAGATGCACTTCGCTTGCGCGAAGCGCGAGGATCGATGACTTTCATCCAATTATAGCATGAAAGTCATCGAGCCTCGCTTCAGCAAACATGCCTGATGCGCTGCTAAACCGAGGCAGTCCCAACAACATCCTGAGCCCGTTATTATATTGGACACGCAGTGCGCTGTAGGCCTTCTTCTTCTGTTAGGTATAATGGAGGGCCTGGTCGAGTTCTAAAATACAGGCCTAGGCTTTGTTTAGACTCCAGATCTCAAAACTCCCACAAATTACAAAATTTTGTCGAAATACCTGTCAACTTAATATGGAACGTAATTTATGGAGATAAATAAACATAATTTTATTTTCAAGGTCGTCGGTCCATCTAGCTGGGGGACGTCTCCCACACTACGCTTGCCGATACGTGGTCGCCACTCCAAGACCACCGGCCATCGGACCTTCGACAAACATGGCCAGCCCAATTCCACTTCAGTTTTCTTATTCTATCTTAATCTTTTCCGGATAACTTAATTTCTGATTTAGTCCTTCAGAAAAACTCCGTGTATAGCTTGCTCCATGGCATGCTGAGTGACCTTGAATTCGTGGACCAGCCCGACTGTCAGTGTCCACGTTTCGGCATCGTATTTCAATACCGATTTGCGCAATAATAAAAGTTTACAAATTGTGCTAATTCTTATGATTTAATCATTTATGAAAGCACGTAATAATATAGAACCTAATTACTTTAAAGTTCGAGAGCTTAAATTTTAAAGACCATTACAATTGTCTAAGTAAGAGAATTATACTTTTAACTGAAAGATATTAAACGATTAATTAGTTACACAACTTTAAAAGTTAGATACTTAGAAGTCTAATCTTACAATCTTCGTTACAGTATAAGCTCTTTGATAAGGCTCCAAAGTCTTTGAAAGTAGTGTAGGTCCTTACTTAGGCTGTATTCAGACAGTCATGATCACAGTTAATGATTTCTGGTTTAGTATTAATTCAAAAAGAGCGAGTGTTATAAGTTTAACGTGTGTCTGTGGTATCGTAGCTCCCAAAAGGAACCGATTTTCATTTAGTTTTTTTTGTGTCATAGATAATTTTATCCCAAGTGTTCTTAGCCATGTTTCATGAAATTCTGTTCAGCCGTTTGAAGATCATCAGCTCTTTTCTAGTTGATGAGGGGATCTGACTAAATTCCTTATGTCCTATCGATTCGAAATTTGGTACCGTATTACTTCAATGATATGGAAAGTATATAGTAAGGTAACCATGACTTTAAATATGACCTGGCGAGTCTAGATGATTGTTTTTCTGGAGTCTCATTCAAACGAGACTCAGCACTGCACTGCGCATTCCGCGCACATCTCACAGAAGGTTGTTTTGATGTCAGCGAAGCCTTGGACGCTGCATCTTTCTTCTTGGGAGCTATCTTGGCTGCGTAATTCAGCTTTCCGAGTTGCTTGTAATAATAAAAACTCTTCCCTTTCTAGGGTGTTCTCTTAGAGACCCAGACCCATTTTATTGCTATGGATTATTTATTTATGCAGCTATAATATTATAAAAAATAACCTAATAGTAGGCAGTTGAAACTTAATCTAGCAAATTAAAAATAATACCTATCTATCCAGAAACTAAATACCTACCTAAATTGCTTCAACTAATCACAAATACCTACCTAATATTTAACCTAACCTTAGAGTAGGTAGTTAAAACTTAATCTAGTAAATTAAAACTCCCCCGACGCGACGACGCTTGGAAAATAAAAATATTTGAACTGCAAGAAAGCTGTACAACTTTTTGTCCGAACTTTTAAAATAAGTAAAATACTATTTTAAATCTACCAACGACCCTTGACCTCGGGGACGGGGCGTGTTAATAAATGAAAAAAAAATTACAGACGCCAGTACATCAAGCTACCCGAAACTGTCAAATTTTCCCAATCAACCTTGAACCTAATGCTTTAGCGATACAGTTGAAAATCTATTAAACAAATTTGACAGATTGTAGTAGCTTGTTTTGCTGGCGTCTGTACAAGGGCAGCATTCCCGGACTGGCTAATTAAATTCTACACTGTATTTATGAACTTCGTAAACTGTTGGTTTTCATTTAAATGTGTGATTTTTGAAGTGATATCGAATTCAAATTGAAATTTTAGTCTAGGACGGTGCATTGTAGATTATAAGTTGAATTCAGCAGGCATCGTGGATGCCATGAAGCACATTTCCATGATATTGAGCATGCTGTTTTACTCAGAACATTATCAAAATTGGTCCTGCTAAAATTAACAACAATTTTGACTCCCATGATTATTTTTTAAAATTGTCCTTTGTCAATTCAATTTTGAATCTGAGAAAAACAAAAAGTTTTTATTCTTCAAATTAGTTCAAGTACAATATTGATTCGTGAAAGGTAGGTAAACTAGTCAATTAAACTATCGCAAACAAAACAGTTAAGTATAATCAATTCTAGGAAAATGTAATAAAGTATTAATTTGACAAAAATATTTTTAGTTGACAGCACCCGTAAAAAAGATTTGATTGGTGTATTAATGGGCTGATTCATCGGATAACATCGCCAGATAACTTTTATTCGAGGAAGAAAATTGACGTTTCTCAGTTTTTGTATGATAATAACTGTCAAAGTTTCAAAATTTTATACCACGAATAAAGTTCTCAAATGATTGAAAAATCATCCCTAAGGCAAAGAAAATAATTTCTGAGTACACAAAATTAAATATTAATGTATTTCTATAAGTACATAATTATCCTACAGTATTAATAATATATATCTTCCAATTACGGACTTATTGACAGCTAAGTGGCTTCTCTTGTACGCGGCCATTGGAATATTTATAGATGCTCTTGCTTTTTTAAACGAAGGAGTAGGTTTCTTACTTATCTCTGTTGTTAAACAAAATATTTGTGCCAGTTTTCATTACGTTGGAATATTCGAATCTGTGTCAAAAGAAATTGGAGGCAGATTTTTTGCTATTATTACGGACATAAATTTCAATTTTGCTTAATTGAAATCAAATGTTTCTCAATAAAATAGAAGAAAAATAAAACTTTTAGAAATAAGCATCACCTTTGTAAGGACGCCAGCACATCCAGCTACGAGTACTACAATCAATCAAATTTCTGTAATACATTTTGAATTTTATCTCTAAAGCATAAGGTTCAAAGTTTATTTGGAAAATTTGAGTTTCGGATAGCTTGATGTGCTGGCGTCTGTATTTTTTAGTAATAGCCCAAAGTTTGGAAGTTGGCAGTGTGATACCCCCGTGCCTCGGAAAGCACGATAAGCCGTTGGTCCTACGCCTGATCTCTCTCCGCACCCTAATTGCATAACACACTATTACTCACAATTTGAATCATTTTGAAGCTTATTGCTAATCCATTGCTCCATTTACGTTCGAAAAGTGTGTCTGCTCAACAACGTAAATAACGCAATGAATGTTGTTGAACTGTCAAAATGAAACCCATTGCTACTGATAGTGTGTTACGCAATTACCCTGCCGGTCGTGTCGGATTGCCGTCCCATCGGACTATGAGAGTGAGGGAAGAGGGAGTGCACCTGTGTGTGCACGCACACTTGTGCATTATAACATCTCCCGCGCCGAAAGCTAGTCTCCGTTGAGATTGCCGCCGTGGCCGAAATAAGGTTTGGAAGACTTTATTTATTTATTTATATATTTACGTGTGTACATAAATCTATACTACTATTATAAAGAGATATTTGTTTGTTTGTATGTAGGGGGTAATCTCCGGAGGGAATGATCCAATTTCAAAATTATTTTCACTGCAGTAAAAAGCTACATGTATTATTCTTGAGTGCTATAAGGCTATAAATTATACAGGTTGTCCCTTTTTTTTTTTTGTGGGTGGGAAATCATCAAATGACCCCTCCCTCTCTGGGTGGAGCAGAAGGGAGTGTCAGACTCTTACTGACTAAAACCCACCCGTGTTCCTTCCTTAGCCCTTTGTGTTCCGGGGTAGCGGTAACCCTTTCGGACAATCCCGCTGCCCCGGCAGGCTTCGGCCCTTTCGGGCCCCTTCCTAATGCTGACATCTCTTTGAGGCGCGCGTGGAACACGTACGCGCCGTCCGGCACGGGCCTGGTCCTGATCGGACGGAGAGTTACCCATTACTCTCCGCCCGCAGGCCCGCGCCTACGGTGGCCGGGAGTCGTCTCGCGGCTCCCGACGCCCGGAGCGTCTCCCGCGGCGGCTGGGACGTGAGGCCCTCTCCCTCAGCCGTCCCGCCATTCGCTAGCATGACTGCTTCGCAGAAGGAGGTGACTGCCTCCACAGGGTGTCCCTGGAAGTATGAATCAAATCAAATAGGGGCGTGGGCAAAGTCATTTCCAAACTTTTTGATCCTGAGAAAATTGGTGAATTTTTTACTGTTCAAAAGTTATGACCAACTTTTGTTATTTTCAGTCACTTTGCATAGTGCTCAAAGAACAAAATAATTTTAAACAAACTACCAGGAACTGTCAATTTGAGTTTTTTAGACATCCCTGATAGTTTTTTTTAATGATTTTTTTTCTTTGAGCACTATGCGAAACGATTGAAAAAAATTGGTCACAACTTTTGAACCGTAAAATAATTCTCAATCATCAATCATTCTCAGGATCAAAAAGTTTGGAAATGACCTTGCCCACGCCCCTATTCGATTTGATCCATACTTCCAGGGACATCCTGTATTTATATCATGCATTTTAACTGAGCTATCACAATTTTTATCTAGCTAGTAGTTAAATACCTAAATACCTAAAACATCTTGGTCAAAATATATATCACACAAATTATATGCCACAACCACACCACATCGCAGCGATAAAATGTGTGCAAGCAGTGGTTACGTGTGAATAGTGTCACTGCACAGTAACTTTAGTGGGTGCGATGTCACTAGTAATTGCGATGTGGTTACGTTGTGTTTAGTGTTTGCAGACAGATAGTTGTGTTTGCGATGTGGTCGACCGCAGTGGTCGCGATGTGGCTGCAATGTGGCCGTGATGTGGTTGGTGTCTCCCACACGGTTGATTTTGACGATCAAATGTGATCCGTGTGAATAAATATTTTCATACAAATTAGCGCTTGTCCATGTTTTTTCGTTGTGGTATGGTTATGATTATGGTACGATTGATCGGGAAGTGAGTCAGACGATAGAATTTCCTAACCTTATAAGAAAAAATCTCCACTAACAATGCCTTTCCAGTCCTTTTGTTAAGAGCCGAAGAGACCTGGCTCTGAACCAATTTTTTTTAAACAAAACCTCTACAGTCTATAAACTTTGCATGACTTGCAACCGAGAAAAAAATAAAAAGTTAAGTATTAAATTATCTTTCCATTCGCAGACTAGCGGGCAAGCGGTTCAATTCCAGTAGAAAAATCTAGAAAGATTTCTAGATTTTTCTTCGTATTTTTTCCGTCGCATTGAATTTGAAATATTGCGTACACTTCGGGCCAAAGGATAGATACGATTTCCATCCCAGGCGGCCTTAGTACTCGATCAGGGTAGGTGCGACTTTTTTTCTTGAATTTAAAAGAGTTTTACCTAACTAGTAAGTACTAGTGATTTAATGTAAATAGGGTTTATCCATCTGATAAAGATATCGCTTTATACAGTGTGGCGATCATTTTATCATATTAATTAACCGAATTAAAAAAGGAGGAGGTTCTCAATTCGGTTGAATATATTTTTATATTTATTTTGTTAAGTACCTTTTTTTTTGTTAAAACGGTGAAGGAAAACATCGTGAGGAAAACGGCATGTCCTAGAACCAAAAATTCGAAGACATGTGACATCTACCAACCCACACTGGGCCCGCGTGGTGGATTACGGCCCACTCCCTCTCATAGAGGAGGCCTGTATCCCAGCAGTGGGAACATTATAGGCTGAATATGTTATGTTATGTTTGTTACCTTAGAACTCCGTTATCTATAAGCCGATTTGCGAAATTCTTTTTTTATTTATTGGTCCCTTATAGATTACATCGAAATCGGTTTAGTATTTTGGTTTTAATACCAAAATTACTAGTAAAAATTCAAGTAAACGAAATTGTTTTTGTATGTATGTTACACGATATCTCCGCCAACTGTTAATAGATTTCAAAGATTCTTTTTTAATGGATAGGGTATGTCTCAGGAGTAGTCCCATATAAATTTTATTAACTTTGCTTGGGCAGTTTTTGAGTTAGCTTCAATAATACGTATTTTTGCTACTTAGTTTATAATGACGATGTTGTAATAACTTCCTGTTACTCATTTACTTACGAAGTAGTGTTATATGAATTTGTGTGGGGTAAATACAACTAAAAAGTCAAAAATAACTTTAATTTCGGAAGTCGGTGGCAAACAACGAAAATGCAATCCAACGACTGACTTCCAAAATTAAAGTTATTTTTTCACTTTGTAGTTGTCTTTTTTGGAAGTCGCTTGTTTTTAAGTCTCACATATTCTACGTTACGTATTTTAAACATAATTAATTTAAATAATTAATAACAATTTACATTTATTTTAATATTTATTTATTTATATATGGTACTTTATTGTACACCAGAAAATACATAACAAAATATACACGTCTTATCACTACAAAACAAACAATGGGCGGAATTGTCGCTTTCTGCGATCTCTTCCAGAAAACCTTGGTACCTAACCTAACTTTGAAAACTTTTAACAACATTTAACTTCAATAATTTGTAATTATACAACCGCAGTACTATTTAATGTGATAACCCAATGACGCACTGTATTATAAAAGAGTTTTTTGAGTCCAGTTTTCACAACCTTGTGAAAACTGGACTTAAAAACTATCGTCCTTGGCCTCGCAAAAAAAATCGGGAAACACGCTAAGTGAAAAAAAAGTAATAGTGCGGGCTGGCGACGCGTGTGGCGGGGTGGGCCAAAAATCAAGAAATTACACGCGAACAAAGTCACAGGCAGCAGCTAGTTTGTGTAATAAAATACATGCAGGAGAAGAGGCGGGCAACATTATTAACTGTTTGTCCGGGAAAGTTAATACTGTACCTAAATAAGAACGGCATTAAACCATTGCCTAAAATATATCCACTCTTTCATTGCTCGCCGCGCTAACATTGGTCCTTCGAGCCGGATAGTCGCTGCGCCGCACCTCAGCTTGCCGATGATATATTATGTTGGGTTCGATTCCGAACAGCTAGTGTATTTCTTTGCCTGGCACTAATTCAAAGAGCAATCTAGTAAATAAATAACATACAGTACATAATTTAACAATGCCCACACAGTTTCCAAGTAATTGCATCCAACAAATCAAAAGCCAGAATTTACGTTCTTAGGTATATTTATATGAAACTGCATTTTGTACGGTAACAGTTTGTCTTTATATATATAATCCCTGTTTCTGGCCTCCGTAGCCACAAAGCTATTAATCGGGCTGAAACTAGGCCGGGGTCTAATGCCGGCTGATATGGAATATTTGTCCCCGTAATCCGCACAGCGAGGCATTAGTCTTTGCCGGGAGTGGTTGGCTAGGTATAGGTGCTCTGTGCGTTGCAGGTGAATTAGTGGTTCGAGCAAGAGCAGGCTTTGATCGGTCATTTTGTCGATCGACGGTATTGAGGCTGTGTGCTGAGTTTGATGAGAGGTTCTAGACAATTTTATTAATAGGAAGCGGCATCTCGTAGTTCCTCGCATAGCATAATCAGTCCGGTGCTGAGATATAGACCTCTTCTCGGTAAGAGGGAGAGGGCTGTAATCCACCACGCGAGCCCCGCGCGGGTTGGTAGATGTCACATGTCTTCGAATTTTTGGTTCTAAGACAAGATTCCTCACGATTTTTCCTTTATCGTTTTGAGAACAGTGGTGATGAAATAATTTACAAAAATTAAAGCGCCTTCTAGATTCGAAACTGCAACCTACAACTTGTAAGTCGCTTCCATTACTGGGTCACCACTGCTCATTACTGTTCCTTACGTATATCGTCTAAAATTCCATAAATATGAAAAATGGAAAATAATTAACAAAACACCAGCGCCAAGAAATCCTGCATCGAATAAAATAAATTCATTAAAATAAACAATTATGAGTAAACTAGTCGCGAGCTCGAACTCACTAGTGGTCATGGCCAAAAAACACGCTGTTTCGCCTGGCTTCGTATCAGAGATGAACAGATAGACGCTAGTCTACACGAAAAAGTCTAGTTCTCTCGCACAGAAACACCGTTCCGAACTGAAAATTTGAAAAGTGCTTCGGAAAATCAAGTTTTATGAAAAAATCACTGCATAAATCAATTACAAATAAAGTTTATTGATCTCTTCAATAACTGAGCTTTGTTGGTACGGCCTTGGTTTTGAAAATGTTACAGTTGTTGTATTAGTTACTAGCGGCCTGTCCCGGCTTCGCACGGGTGGACATTTTTTTCTTGCAATTAAAAAGCCTATATTAATCAGTGATAATGTAGCATTCAAATGGTGAAAGAATTTTCAAAATCGGTCCAGGTCTTTTTACAGTTACAAACATATATACAAATCTTTCCTCTTTATAATATTAGTATAGATTTACACCCAAAGTTACGTTAAAAATAGCAAGAAATACGAATCTTTGTTGGGTCATAACTTTTTAATAGATATTTGTTTTACTATTCCGTTTCCGCAAAGACACAATTAATAATAAGTCAAAACGATATCATGTTTAAATTGGGATGTACAATGTCAAACAGTGGAGTAATATTCTCCCGAAATTTGTATAGAAAAATATCAACAAGTGACACCTTAAAACAATGACATGGCAGAACCATGTCAAAAGAGTATCTCTTTTGAGATAGTTCTGCCATATCATTCAAATCACATAAAAGGAGAACGTTTAAACGAAATAGAGCGGGCCACAATACTACAAGTCCACCACTGAGACCTCCCAAAATACGAAGTCCGTAGTTTAAGCCGAAGCTACGGGCGTTTCCTGCTCCGTATAAATGATTTTATTTCAGTAACTAGGTTTGCACAAACACTTTAACACGTCAAACATATTTTAAAAACTAAATGAGTTTGGCGTTTCCTATCTGACTATTCTGAGAAGAAAGGCCGAACCAAACTCAGAGGTCACAGTCTCTTTTAAAGTCCAGACATAATCTTGGTCAGATCATATGAAAAACATGTAGATCGATGGCTGAGATGGTCTTTTGAGGAAAGAACCACACAAATTGAGTGGACCAGACCAGTCAGTGCACGCATTTGTCAGAAATCCTGCAGCTCAAGTCAAAACTTAGTTACTTAAACTTACAAACATAAGATTAGTTCAGTTTCTGAACTGATAATGAATGAAAACACGATTTGACAGTTCTCCCTACGTCCGATATGTTCTCGCCCGTACGAAAAATTGAATTTCTCACTTGATTTGACCAATCAACTATTTTCAGGCGGCCCCGTATCTTTGTTGACGGGTTTATTGACACTAATACCGTAGCATATATAATTCAAAATACAGCAAAATTTACAGATCCAGCAAAGATGATAAACGACTCATAAATATTTCCCACCGAATGAGGTCCGATCCCAAATCAGCTGAAAAAATAACGTTTTTCAACAAACTAATAATATGTGTTTTTTAACAAAATATCTTAGAATTTTTATGTGACTTTGGAAAGCTGAATCGGATTCAAGCCGGGCAGAGGCGCATAGTAAAAAGATTTTACGGTCAATGAATGCTGCAACAGATAGGACGGCCGAGAATATGATATCCTACTTATGATTGTGGTGCGCGTATAAGCGACCGCGATTTCTTAAACAACGGAAGCTTAAGTAGATGCAAGCGTAATTACAATTGGAAACTGGGAAACTCTACAAATAGATGTGTGAGGAGCAGAGTGTAAAGTTATTTATTAAAGTACACCAACAGCTTCTATGTATAATATAATCTTAAGTACTATAGATCACAATAGTCTCGGTTTTACACAGTCGCCAATTACAGGTTTACCAGCAATCTCAGAAATAAGTAATCACACATAATAATAACAAAACTAAATGCTAGAACTTATGTAAAAATTATGGCAAAATACTTCTTAAACTTGAGATTAATAACAAAAAGTAAAATAAAAAGACAAACAACGTTGAAATTTTGCCCGCTTACTTGAGACTAAGACCTATAAATCGAAATGAGATTACGTATAACGGTTAGTATAGCTTCTAAACACAAATTATATATGAATAATACTAGCTGCGCCCAGCGGTTTCACCGCATAAGACTCGATCCTGTATAAATATCAGGATAAAAAGTAGCCTACTTATTAATCCAGGGCGTCAGCTACCTCCATACCAAATTTTATTAAAATTGGTCCAGCCGTTTATGCATGAAGAAGTAACAAACATACAAATACACTCACAAACTTTCGCCTTTATAATAGGATTTCCAAACTATACTAAAATAAAAAATTATCAGATTGTGTTTAATGATAAGATTCAGGCATCCTTTAAAGGAAAAGAGGAAATCTTCCGACCAAACGGATGTTGTGTGTGGTGGACTCTGCCCTATGATTGATGTCGGGACGTTATGCTAGATGCGCGATAAGATCTGCTTGCGTAATGCAGGATTTTTAGCGTGACGTCAGGGCGATGTATATTGCATATGGCGATATATGTAGATGCCGCCACAACTTTATTAGAAATTACGGAACTCTAAAATTATTAAAATATCATCATCTGCCTAGCCTTTTCCCAACTATGTTGGGGTCAGCTTCCAGTCTAACCGGATGCAGCTGAATACCAGTGTTTTACATGGAGCGACTACCTATCTGACCTCCACAACCCAGTTACTGGGTAATACGATACCCCTTGGTAAGACTGGTTGTCAGACTTTCGGGCTTCTGACTACCCGTAACGACTGTCAAAGATCCACGAATGACAGCCGGAACCAACGGCTTAACGTGCTTTCCGAGGCACGGAGGGGTCTCGGTATGTAAAGACCCATCCACCAACCTATCCACAGACCAACCGCAGCAAGCGTAGCTTAACCTGATCGATCGACCTGTGCGGCTGTTATTATTTAGTTACGCGCCCCTCCTATGGGTTATTAAAATATAAAGCCTTATAAATAGTTACAAGTCACTCTGTAGAAGCAACAAGAATAATTATAATTTACCCAGGATTTTGTAATATCTTGATTTAAAAGAGTGTCCTTGGAGTTTCTTGCCCGTTCTTCTCAATAGAGAAATACGTTTTTTGGAATGGGCAATTAGTTTCATCTTTCTGACTAACTTACCGTTCAAAAGTGCCTGTAAATGGTTTAATTGAAATAAATGCTTTGAGTTTTTTACTGGCGATTGAGTCAACTGCATCCGTAAATTAGCGAAAGTTGTTTATAATGACGTGTAGAATGACCCCTTTGACGGATTCAGGTGACTAAATCTCCAGCCAGTATAATTGAATGATTAACCTACACACCGCACAGAATAATGTGTAGTTTTCTTACAACTTACACCAAACAAACCCTTGCGATTCGTAGCGGGAGATCTTCTCTCTTTTATGACCACCTGGTCTGTGGAACAGAATCACGAGCGCTTCGCATCGCACGGCTTGTTACACTTGTGATTATGGCCATCACTGAAGTAGCTTGGCACTTAGTATTCGAGGAATTTAGGTAATTAGCTTCAGTATGTACAATACTGTTTTAAAATATAATACGTGTCCTGAGAGATAGAGGGTAAATTGCAGAAATGTATCCGACCGCACAGTGGCGCCCTCATCGTTTGTTTGGTTATTTCATACAATTTAGAATGAAAATGCAGAAATAAGTCTGTCTTTCTGTTTATATATGTGTGTACATAAATGGTAAATAAATAAGCACGTTAAGTTGTGCTCCATAAGATTATACGTTAATATTATTAGAAGCGGTAGTTTTATATTGACCCTGATTCTGTTGTTCACAAACTAAACTAAATTTAAGTTCAGTGCGTCTTTTTCTTTCTATTTCATTAAGAAAAGGACAGAAGATAAATATTAGTTTAGTCCTGTCAAATTAGTCAGCACCTGACGTAAATTGACGTATTTTTAGTAGCCAATTTTTTAATCTCGTCTAACTTGTTTATGGGTTATCTAATTTGACAAGACTAAACTAATATTTTATCTTCTGTCCTTTTCGTAATGAAATAAAAGAAAAAGATGCACTGAACTTAAATTTAATTTAGTTTGTGAACAACAGAATCGGCGCCATTGTTTAGTTTTATTGTAATCCTTAAAACCGATAACAATGGCCACTATATTCCGTTTTAAGGATTATAATAAAACTAAACAATTTAAACTACCATTTCTAATAATATTAACGTGTTATCTTGTGAAGCACAATTTAACGTGCTTATTTTCTGCATTTTCATCCTACATTTTATGAAATAACCAAACAAACGATGAGGGCGCCACTGTGCGGTTGGCGTCGTCTTAAAAGTGCAAGGTTACTTCTTGTTAATATTTGAGAAAAAGCTAGCACTGGGTACTTTGTGCACGTCAATTTTGTTAAAAAATTCTTGAGATAGAAAGTTGAAACCTTAATACAGATGAATGTGTTACAAATTCCCTTTAGTGAGTAGTTGCGCAAGGATTTAACATGAACAGGGTTTGTTTACATTAAAAAAAATCGTTTAATTCTATATACATATATATATATGTAATAAAATGATTACCTACATACATACCTATCATTTCATTGATTTGAATTTACCCGCGCTCATTCACGCGCGATTGATTATTAGAATGACAGATAAGATGGAATGTAGGAATGAATGACTGACTGACAGGAGGAGAGATGTCAGTGGGTTGTCAGGTTGCGTCATGGCGTTAATTGGAGGTTAGAAACTATTGTTAGCTAAAAATACTAGAAGATAAAAAGGAGACGATATTCGTGAAATCATAAGCTTTGAATGTTGTTTCTTTATTTACAGGTAAAGTAATATTTTGTGAATATGTAGGTGCCTACTTTATAAAAAACCACTATTTGTAATACAATAAAAAACTTTATTTACAGAAACGCAATTGAGTTTATTTATTACGGACGTCGGTTACTTTAAATAAGATATCTTATATATATAAATAAATATATAATAGACTATTTAAATTTCCATATTTTGTTAGTATTACTAATATCTTAAGGGGACTCAGGACCTAAACGCAAAAAGTTTTGTAATGCCTAAAAGTATATGATCGACTGCAGTAAACAAAATCAGGAAAACATATAATATTCTTCAGTATATACCGAGACCCCTCCGTGCATCAGAAAGTACATTAAGCCGTTGGTCCCGGCTGTCATTCGTGGATCTTTGACAATCGTTACGGGTAATCAGAAGCCCGAAAGTCTGACAACCAGTCTTACCAAGGGGATCGTATTTCCCGGTTACTGGGTTGTGGAGGTCAGATAGGCAGTCGCTCTACGTAAAATACTAGTATTCAATTGCATCTGGTTAGACTGGAAGCCGACCCCAACATAGCTGGGAAAAAGGCTAGGCAGATGATGATGACTCTTGAGATTGTTTTTGGTATCTATCTATCCTATAAATACGGTTTGTAAGTGTAGTATTTAATTGTTTTTGGGAACTCTTATCAAGATTTTGGTAAAGTTTATCCCGATAAACGTTAATGTTACTTTTATTTTCACAAATAAATCGGACACTACAATTATTTGGACTAAATTCGAACTCATTGGACGCCTGAGGGAGGACATCGCCGTTGAGGTAGATTACGGCGAAGTTGGTGTGACGATCTGATAAGGATTGCAGGGCCAACATGGGCACTGATCCCGCAAGACAGGAAGGTTTGCAAGAAAAAACGGGAGGCTTTTGCCCAACAGTGGGGCAATATAAGCTAGCAAAAAAAAAACGATGTATGTGATATCTTATATTTAGACCTTTCTATTAAACAGGCTGTTTATAAAATTACAAATTATTTAATACCAGCTACGCCCTGTGGTTTCACGTGCATTAGTCTCGATCCCGTTGGAATATCAGGATAAAAAGTATTCAATATCCTTATACAGGTATAGTCTACCCATGTATCATATTTCACCTAAATCCGTTCAGCCGTTTTAGCGTGAAGGCGTTACAAAAAACATACAAAAAAATCATATCTTTTCTCTTTATAATATTTGTTTAGATTTCATAGCCCTAGGCACAGTATAATTATATACATAAATGATAAATGATAAATGATTTTATTTCTGTAAGTAGGTTTGTACAAACACTTTTACATGTCAATCATATTTTTTAAAACGAGATGAGGTCGGCGTTTCCTAACTGACTACTCTGAGAAGAAAGGCCGAAACAAACTCAGAGGTCACAGTCTCTTTTAAAGTCCAGACATAATCTTGGTCAGATCATGTGGAGACCATGTAGATTAGTGTCTGAAATGGTCTTTTGAGGAAAGAACCACACCGATTGAGTACAGTATTGTAACTCGGCCGTATCTTGGACATAAATGCCTACAGCCGCGCGGTATGTAAACATGCGATAGGGCTGCCCGCCTCCAGCATTTGAATTACATTTGCCTACTTGGTGTTTCCATTTAGTTTTGTGACTGTAAATATACTTTATTTTATATAAAAAAATAAAATAAGTACTTTGTGAATTGAATAGGAAGTGTTCAATAAAAATGCATGTTGTTTTTTGATTGGTAGATTTAATTAAAAACCATGTTTATGTTTGAAAAACAAATCGGTCTTATAAATTTGCGACCGAAAAATATTTGCGCCTTGACTGAGACGTACGAAACGCTTCATTATTAAATTTTGAAGTATAAAAAATCCGCATTCTAATATAAAGCTTAATTAAAAATTGTTTTGGGAAACATGGACAAGGTGGAGAACTCCAATCTTTACAAACTTCAACACCTACCTACTCAACTACAATGCAAGAAACAGCTGACGAGTAATTTTAATAACTTTTTATCTCAGCTTATTAACGTCTCTATAAATTAGGTACCTACAACTCGCAACAACTCAAAACAAAAATTCTTTGGTCACCAATGCCAAGCTGAACAGCTGCCTACGAATGTTTTAAAATCACAACCCTCTCAAATATCTAAATATTCTGTATTCTGTATACTTAATCTGAGAAAATTTCAACTATCTAGTGACAGACAGACGGTGAAATTTATTTTTTTCTAGTATTATTCATACACACAGAACAATAAACAACTATTATTAATAATAAAATACCACGTCTTTACTTTGAATTATACAAACTAACAAAACAAAACACACATGCCCCGGGGTTTTTAACATAAGCGTAAGTACCTACCGTATCATGATTCATGAACCGCCTATAACTACCTACTCGTATTTCACTCTTGTCAATCACTTTCCTTTACTGTATTCACTTTATTAATCCAGACATCGTTTTTTTCGGGAGATAAAAGGAAATACTTATCCATTAAAAAGACACACATTATGTACCTACCTACTAGTAAGTAAAATTATTTTATAGTCTTACCTTTCAGAGTTTCCAGGTAATCTAAAAAAAGTTATCCCTGGATGCGTTATTGACGAATTCATGCAACCAAAAACAGCACAATATACTACTTGTCATATTAAATATGTACTTGAACTTATTTTTAGTGAAAAAATCGCGGGGTTATTGTTAAAAAAACAACACACCGACCGTTCGTCACTGCGGCACAGTCGCGACTGTCTGCCTGCCGAGCGAATGCCGAGATCGAGGCTCGTAGGCATAGCTCGCGCATCGTCCGTTTGTATGAAGATGGAATACTGTATATAATTATACCGTGCCGTAGGGAAGTAAAACCAAAAGCAATAGGTTACCGAACATTATCACAAGCCTTAACCGTGGTCATGAGTTCACGACGACTAATCTGCGTCATTACCAAAAACGATTAACGTCTATAAAATTATATTTTTTTCAGTCCCTTTATTAAATTTCCTAAAGAACCAGTTTAAGTCTTTTTGTGCCAACAAACTCATCAATCCTGTCGTGAAGGTTGAATTCCTCGCAAATGGGTCTGTTTTAATTTTATAGCCCAAGGATCTAATTACCCGTATTTGTGTGCCGTTAATTCGTACTTGGCGGCCATTTTGTCTGGAGTTAATGTTGGTAAAGAATACTTAATTTTGTAAAGTTAGTCCAGGTTCCAAATATTGAATGGATTGTTTTCTTTTAATTGGGATCCCAAATAAAGAAAACACACACACTATATAAATGACAATAATAAAAAAGGTTCTTTTACGTGTGCTCCTTCAGTTACAGGAGACCACAGCTTTCACATAAAATAAGGTGTAAATACAATAATCCCCTTACTAATAAACGTATTATATCAGATGAATAGTGACACCGATTTGTCTCTTTCAGTCGTCAGTAATTTGACTTTTTGAAAGATGAAGACAAAGCGTTGTGTAACTATACAAACCCTATACAACGTTTATTAGGGAGTAAAAATAAAATAGAGAAAGTAAATGATGAAAATAAATTTTGAAATTTCAGAAAAAGTTAAAAAATAATATGTCAAGATTGAGCATTTATATTACAACTAGCGGCCGGGTCGACGGCGCGTTGTGTTCGACGTGCGCCTCAAAGAGGGCTGACGCCTGCAAGGGTCGCAGGGTCGGGGCAGCGGGATTGTCCCAAAGGGTTACCGCTACCCCGGAACATAAAGGGCTAAGGAAGGAACACGGGTGGGTTTTAGTCAGTGAGAGTCTGACACTCCCTCCTGCTCCACTCTGAGCGGGAGGGGTCATGTGTTGATTTCCACTCCACAAAAAAAAAGGGTCGCGGGTTGTTCGAAAGAGTTACCGTGGCCCCTGGCACAGAAGGAACACGGGTTTTAGTCAGTAAAAGTCTGACACTCCGTCCCGCTCCGCCGAGAGCGGGAGAAGTTATTTGATAATTTCCCTCCCAAAAAAAAGCGGAGTTCAGTTTCATGTACTAAATCCATGGTAGCAGGCTGCGTTGATGTCTCTGCAGCCCTTAATAATGTCTTTTTATCAAAAATGAAAGCAATTTGGCCTATGACTAAATAATTATGTCAAAAATATTTTAAGTTATCAATCTAGCTTAAGTCAGATTATTATTTATTCACTGACCCTAATGTATGATTTTATATCATAAATATCTACATCAAAATAGGTTCGAAATAAGCTTTTTTTTTACTTAGAAAAACCGAAAAAACACACCAAAGCTTTAGTGGTTATAAAAAGCACTAAATTACAAAGAAGTGATACTTACCACCATTGAAAATATAACATAAAAACGATCACAAAGCTACTATCTCGGCTTAAAACGGCCCATAATACTTTTCGCAAGTATAAAAAGCCAGAAAATTTGAAATAAAATTTTACTTAGAAGCAAAAGTAGCCGCATTTGGGAGGCTTATGTATGCATCGCTGACTCCTAGACTTTAAACCACTTTAGCTAACGAGGCGAACACAAAAACGTCCATCTCTTAAAGTCTAAACTATTTCTCGCTTCGCTTTGAACGCAAATAATTATCATTTTTATGTTGGAGGTGAACGGAGTTCAACGTTAAATTCATGCTGCTTCCATAAATTTTTTTTCTGTGGTTGGATTGTCAATTAATCGATTATGTCAAAAAAAACGTTATTAAAAGGATTGACACTGATGGATACTCATCAAAAACTTTGTATGCCTATTTAATTGTGAGCTTGAAAGTGCAAGATATTTTTTTCATGTAAGCACGTGTCCAAACATACGTGTAGCGGTAACCAATAAGGTCACCACCAATAATGACACAGACCTTTTTTTCCCTTTTTTGACTTCAGAGCTGCGGGGCAATTGCGTAACACATTATCAATCGGAATCGGTTTCATTTTGACAGTTCAACAACATTCATTGCGTTATTATTACGTGTTGTGCAGACTAATTTTTCGAACTTATGAAGCAATGGATTAGCAATTTGCTTCAAAATGATTCAAATTCCGATTGATAGTGTGTTACGCAATTAGGGTGCTGGTTTGAGTTTTGGGAACTCCTAAACGTGAATTTGGAATCGGTTTTTTTCTGTCACATCAAAGTTTTTACAAAACTTATTTACAGAAAACACGTAAAGGAGGATCGGACAAAATGGTCCCCACGACCAATAGCAACCAATCATTATGTCATTAGATAGGTATTTTAATATAGAGCAATAAATACTATGGCGGTACATTTTCAAATCGCTGTGTGGAAAAATATAATTATGGCGATGTTTAGTAGGTCTGGCCTGGACGGTAGATAACGGGATAGTCAATCACTTGTAGTGGTCTTAATTTGAATATTCGCAAATGTATGCATTCCGATGATAACAAAATAATATGGTACCATCGAGCTGGTCAGATAATAGACTTGGACGCACAACGGAACTCCTGAATAACTACCAGTAAACCAATCGAGTGTGGGCTCATTAGACGTGTCTCAAAGAGTCCTCTAACGGAACTCCTGAATAAACCCCATCATCTTTAGTAGTAAGCTTATTGTCTCAGTTTCTTAAGGTGGATGCTCCAGGTAGCACGCGAAATCCAAATTTTCTTACGTTTATGCAATTTGCAAGTCACTATTAGGTTATATGGTGATTCAAATTTGATTCGCGGCTGTAACAAGGATGTATTTACAGAATTATAATCATTAAAGTCATCAATGCAACTCTATAAGACCAGGTAGTCCTAACATCATGGAATTGTCGTAGTTAGGATTACATGGTCTTATAGAGTCGTATTGATGACTTTAATGATTATAATTCTGTAAACACATACTTGTTACGGCCGCGAATCAAATTTTGATCAACATTCAACCTAATACATAATAATATTGCAAATTGCAAAAAACGTAAGAAAATTCGAATTTCGCGGGCTACCTGAAGCATTCACCTTAAAGAGTCCGTATAAGAAAGACTAGACTCTTTTACTATTGTAAACGTTTACTATTCTAAAAAGTTTTTAATGTAAATAATAAAATAACCTAACTTACGCAATTCCACCAAAACTTTTTTCAAGCAGGAAAGAAGTGAGCTTTGGAGAAAATTTCCAGGCCAACCATCAGATCCCCGACATCAAATACTATGAACAGAAATCGTTAAGACACATCTAACGAGCCCACACCCGATGGATTTATTTAGCCATTTTTTTATTAGCCATTCAAGGGTTCCGTTGTCTAGTCTCCAGGTCAAGCACCAGGTCATCAGTAAACGACTCGTTAAGACACATCTAATAAGCCTCTCGCTTACCAGTAGCTTTTAAGTAAGCAAGGGTTCCGTTTCTAGCGTCCAGGTTCATCATCTGGCCAGCCTCAATGGTACCATGTACCATGCTTAGTTACCATTGGAATGCATACATTTGCCAATATTCAAACTATGACCCTAAGAAGTGATAACCATTAAAAGGTTGCGTTATCTAGCGTTCAGGCCAGTCCTACGAAACATCGCCATAACAATTTTCACATACCGATTTGAAATGAGCCGCCATAGTAGTTATTTTATTATATTTAAATAATAATAATAAATAAATTGTTTATTGGACCAAAAATTTTTGTACAATCAAACACTTACAAACAACTTTTATGCAACAAGAGAAAAATACATATAATGATATCAACAATAGTCAGTAGTATTTGTATTGAATTCTGGTACCCAAGGAAAGATTTAACTTGTGTTATGGATACCAGGATCCTCACGCTACTTAGACACAGCAGAAGTTACATCAGAAGGCCAGAAGTTATACAAGTGAATAATTTGAAAAAAGCCCTTTTGTGTGAATGAGGAGTCGTAATTTTGTGACATTGCGTTGGTTGGTGCGCTAAGAAAAATACAATAGGTTGTGTGTGAGGGTGTGTGTGAAATACCTATCTAATAGACATATGTACATGTGGTTATTAATGGTGCTTGGACCAGCTTTCGTTATTTTTTGCCGATTCTCTTTTTTTATCTCGGCTTTCCGTAATCAGCACACCTAAATCTGGCTTAAAAGGGCACTTCGTTGTAGGTCTGGGTAACTTGCAATACGTGCCTTAAGACACGTGCAGACATGTCCCAGATTATGCACACGTGACCTAAGCACGTTTGCTTATCAATTGGAGTTGGGGGTGGGTACGGTCAACTTCACATCATCACTAATTTTATATTGACACCGTCTTGATGTCCTACCGGCAAGGGTGATTTTTGTAGTGCGCGTGTTATGTGCGGTTGCCTGTACATAGACACAAGGGTGCAACTACTATCAGATTACATTATTTGCTAGCAAAATATGCAATCTTAAAATAATCATCGCCGTCTTTTGAGCCAGCTTAAGCAATATCAAAAATGTTATGAATTTTAAGAAATTACCATAATCTTTTTAAAGTTAATGGTTTCTCAAATCGCTCGCCATTACGTAAATGTTATGAAATTGCTCATGAATTATTTTTACGAACAATTAGGGTAATGGAAAGCATACACCATGGTTCGAGGGGTATCTAAAGATTTTGCGATTAATTTTATAATATTTAAATATAGTAGATCTTTTGTATTTTGGTTTAAAGCTTTTTGCTTTTGTTGTTTTTATTAATTTAAATGTTAGTAAGAACGTGTTGTTCTTATGTATCTAACAGAGAATTAGTGTATATTCTTTGTATAGTGGCTATTTATGGTCGCTATTATCATGTTTCTTTTTTTCTAGCTCTTGACGTCCCACTTACCTCCCTAATCTCCTTCCATCTCTCTCTGTCCAGAGCGGCGAAGGAACAACCTTTTTTAACCGACTTCAAAAACGGAGATTCTGTATTCGACCCAAATGTATTTAAGCATGTATGTATGTTTGTATGTCTGCAATTTTCTCAAAAACTAATTAACCTATTTTGATAATTGTTTCATGATTGTGATTTACATAATTTCAGAAAGGTTTTAGTATATATAGGTAATTATTCTTATGTAAGAAATTATATGTATAAATCTACTGCATCTCCGGCATTTCTATGCGAATTTTGATGATTCTTCTTTTCGGTGTCTTCATTTCTTCAATGCACTAGTGTTAATTGAATTTGTGTGTAGTAGGTACAACTAAAACCAACTAACTAACTAGATAGGCAGTCACTCCATGTAAAACACTGGTATTCAGCTGCATCCGGCTAGACTGGAAGCCGACCCCAACATAGTTGGGAAAAGGCTAGGCAGATGATGAGGTACAACTAAAAAGTGAAAAATAAAAACATTTTTACAAAAACAAAACAACCGACTTAAAAAAAAAACACAACAAAGTGATAAATAGGTAACTTTATTTTTTCAAAAAACAAAAATGCGCAACCAGCAACACCGACTTCCGAAATTAAAGTTATTTAAGTATCACTTTGTAGTGTTTTTATTTTAAGTCGGTTGTTTTTTAAAGGAGTCCGGTTCATCCCGCCATCTCAATTATACTCTACTATAATATTACTATTTTAGGTCTAATCATAATAATGAGCCTATAATGTTCCTTTCTACTGCTGGAATACAGTCCTCCTCTCTGTAAGAGGGATTGGGCCGTTATCCACCACGCGGGCCCAGTGCGGGTTACCTATTTTATTTTATTTTATTAGTTTTAGGAAAACTTACAGCTAATACATTTTAATATCTAGTACAATGCGTAGGTAAGCGATGGCCAATTACAAGCTTTTTTTTTTTTTTTTTGTGGATGGGAAATCATCCAATGACCCCTCCCGCTCTGGGTGGAGCAGAAGGGAGTGTCAGACTCTTACTGACTAAAACCCACCCGTGTTCCTTCCTTAGCCCTTTGTGTTCCGGGGTAGCGGTAACCCTTTCGGACAATCCCGCTGCGCCAATTACAAGCTTCCACGAACCATTAGTGTGGGTAACATAAACAAATACGCGAAGACATTTGCGCGGTTGGTAGATGTCACATGTTTCGATTTTATTGGTTCTAGGACATGCCAGTTTCCTCACAATGCTTTCATTCGCCGTTTTGAGGCCCGTATTACAGAACGTCACTCAAAACTCAAGCGTTACTTAAAACTAGTTTCAACCAATCAAATGGCTTGAATCTAGTTTTAAGTAATGCTTGAGTATTGAGCGATGTTCTGTAATACGGAACTAAAAGCAGTGGCGATAAAATAAGTACATAAAAATAAGTGCCAGTCTGGTTTTGACCATACAACCTATAACTCGTAAGTCGCGGCCATTAGGGTGTAATTGGGTCTAATAATAATAGAAAATGTAGATTTAAGCACCAATAAAAAACATCATCACTACATTACTAAACTTAATTTATTAGGATCACAAAGAAAAGACTCCTATTCATGCTTTATAATCAAAATTCATCTCATTGTTATTAAAATTTAAGAAGCCCGACTTTATTTTCAGATTTTTAAAGGCAATATTTTAAAAGCCAATGCCCTTTAATCTTACAAGTAGGCATTATACAAAGACATGTGTAATTGTAGAATATTTTTGGGTTCAAAATAAGCGAATCATAAAGAATTTGACTTTGATATGCCCGATGTTTTAGAGAGTTGAATGTCAAAAGGTTATACCACAAAATACGGCGTGACATTCATAAAAAAGGTCCACACAACACGGGATAAGATTAAAAATGTATCATAATCACGTAAAATGTATTAATGCATAATTCGCAATTATAATTAAATGTCGGTCAAGTGCGAGTCGGACTCGCGCACCGAGGGCTCCTTACAAATTTGTAGGTATATAAATAGTTTTAATTTTTTTTTTGTTACGAAGCTTAGTTACGGTTTTCGGCTAATTTTCCTTTGCTTGTGCTACATGATATTGCTTCATGCCAAATTTCATAATTCTAGGTGTTCGGGAAGTACCCTATAGGTTTTTATTTCGGAACATAAACGCCCGTATCTTTTGATTGCGTTCACTTAAAAGTTTGATTATTTCACTGATACAAGGGATTGCAGCCCTAAGTATTTGATATTAATTTCAACTTGCTAACTCCCTCCCATTCCTCCCCTACCTTCCTCCCTCCCTTTCCTTCTTCCTCCTCTTCCTGAGAAAAAGGGGTCTTGACTGACGGACAGATAGACGGACAACGAAGTGATCTTATACGGGTTCCGTTTTTCTTTTTGAGGTACGGAACCCTAAAAATAGATTTTTGGAAATTATAACAAGAATACAACATCACGCTTGTAATCTGCGAAGAGTTAGGCAAAAGTGTACCTATACGTCCCATGTAATCGGGGACGAGAATATTGCAATCACCCGGGAACAAATCGAGACATTTTGTGGTTAGTTTCCCTATAAGGGTTTTAAGGTGCATCTTTCTACGTGACGTCTGTGAAGCTACGACTTCCTATGAGAGCGGTAGCGCTGTGACGGCCGTCATAAAAATGATGGTACCAGGGTTTGACTTAACGGTGTCAATAAAGTGGTAGTGGTAGAAGAACACACCAACTTACTTTCATAAATAACCTTTCAGTGAGGTCATTCGGACGGTAAATTACGGACGCTATTAGGCGGACACCGCAGTCTTAAAAAACCGTAATTTTAAGGTTCAAGCATTGCTTGAACTTAGTTTAAAGCCATTTCATAGGTCGCAATTAGTTTGACGTAACGCTTGAGTCTTGAGTGAGGTCCTGTAATAAGGTCTAAAATCTACAACGAACAGCAAGAGACAGGGGTCTTTTCGCTACATAAGAACAACTTGGCATCTAGGATTTCACAAACCTAACTAATGTAGTCGCAGATTAATTTATTTCAGCACCTAATTATCGCACGATAGTACAGCCCGATTCAAACTTTATGTCGACTCGGAATATGAATCGAGTCGCTGCGTAGTAATTAATTAATGGGTTAACGGGACTGCGCAGCGCCCACTTTAGAACCGCCATCAAATTTGGAACTCTTCATTTTCGTACATTGCATTGGTCCTTCTGTTCCAAATCTTTCTCGTGGTCTCGATCAGAGAACCCTTTTTTGCAAAGAGTTGATATCATAATTCTACTTTTTCTTTTAAAAGCAACGGCTTAAGTAATGGAAGATGATTCTTCTTCTTTGGAAATGCAGCATGAGTAAAAATCTTTTACTTTCTCAAAGTTTTTTACTTTGTCAAGAATTTCTCCTTGTCACATTATTATATTCTGTAATGTACCTACCTATCAGAATAATAATATTCTAAAGAGAAATTTTATGAAAAATGTGCAATGTCAAAATTACCTTTTGAAGTAACGTTACAATTGTGATGTGTGAAAAATATTCAAATATTAAAACCTATGTCGGTAGATATGTATATGTCGGAGCGTGACGGAAATACGCCATTCGTGTTTAACTGATCGGGACGCGAGCGCCATCTGGTGGCGCTGACAGAGTCTGGCCTGAGTTCGTGGGGAGACGAGGAGAGCAAGCAGCGAGGTGGAGCGGCTCTCTTGGACATCGGACATCGTATGGACAACATGTGCTCAGAAACTGTCTCGCGTTCTGTATCTAGTTGTGTCGTGTACCTACAGTGTGTGATTCGCTAGTGTGATTAATTTGTTGGTGAAATTATAATCTGATTTGAACTGTAAATCGTTTTTCTATTGCGCAATAAAAACCACTACACATAGTAACTACGTCCTCAGTAATTAAAATATGGCTGATAAATAACGAGACACACATGCCTTCCCCGTCATATATATACAGTGGTTAGAAATACCAGAAACACTTCAACATCCCGATTGCGTTACACACTTTCAACAACAATACCAAAGTATACACATAATTATTTATATTGTGACAAGACGGAGGCTATAACTTTGAAAAATTCGTCTGCTGGACATCGTAAATAACGCAAAAAATGTTTTTGAATAGTCAAAATGAAAAGCATTGCCATTGTAAGTGTGTTACGGATTTACCCTGCAGGGTGACTCGTCAATCATTCGTCTATGTCCTTTGTTGAACAAAAACCTTCCTGTTAGCCTTTAGTCCGCTTCTTGTTAGAAAACTCAGCCTTTGACATTTTTGGTTCTAGCACATGCCAGTTTTCTCACGATGTTTTTTCTAGAACGCTAAAACTAAAAACCGGCCAAGTGCGAGTCGGACTCACGCACGAAGGGTACCGTACCATTATTAGGTGAAGACCAACTGGACACTGAGGGTCGAAAGGTTGGAATCGCGCCACAACATCAACTTTAAGTCATTCGTGGTACGAGTTCCAACCCAACATCTGCAGACCTGCCTGAAAGAGGACTTTTGGCCGAAAGGTGTCGCATATCGTCGTTTCCGAGGACGGTTACGCGACAGCACGCAGCGAAACACGACACCGACAACGTTACGTGTATAATTATAGTTTCAAGGTTCTTAATATGTATTAGTTTATTATTGTTTATGACTATTTTGTGTATTTTATCTATGGGCCTTACTTGCCTGATAATAAAATGATTATTATTATTATTATCTATAAAAACGGCAAAAAAATCATGTTTGTTGTATGGGAGCCCCCCTTAAATATTTGTTAAATTCTGTTTTTTAGTATTTGTTGTTATAGCTGCAACAGAAATACGTCATCTTTGAAAGTTTCAACTATCTAACTATCACTGTTCATGAGATACAGTCTGTTGACAGACGGACAGACAGACAGACGGACGGACAGTGGACTCTTAGTAACAGGGTCCCGTTTTACCCTTTGGGTACGGAACCCTAAAAAGCTTATTGAAAGCCAAACGGACATAAGAAATCCTCCTAAAAACAGCAATGAAGTCACCAGTTAGTACGTCACATGGGACAGTTAAAACAGGCCAAGGGGCAGAAAACGCGAAGACAAATGGAAATAGTTGGCCTTTCAAGCAAGCACTTCAGTAAACCCAAGTAATTTATTTGACTCTTACCGCTCACTTAGGGAAACTCTGCTCCTTCCGACTTATTCAAAGTGAGCCCAATTTTTCATAGTTGAGGAGATCGCTAGCAGTGCATTGCGGTCGGCCTAAAATTCTAGGTATAAATCTAGACCGCCTCGCCTACTCGACTGCATTTATATACTAAGGAGACGCTAACGACACGACTTTGGAATGGAGGAGGTCTTGTTATTTTTATGTTCTTATTGATGTTTTTTTTTTAGCAGTGAGATGAGCGAGCGACCTTTTTACCATCGCGGGTAGGACCTGGGTGAGGCCAAAAAAAGTCAAATGGGTAAAGTAATGTGGGCGATGATAATGATGAAATAATTGCGTTTCATAATTTTTCGTGGTGTTTCATGAATTTTTGAAGAAATGTTTAGATTATTTTGCCAATCCAATATTAAATTACAATTTGCTAACTACTGCCAATCCATATAAATGCAATATGATGCCAATAATAATAATAATATATCATGCCAATCATCATGTATTGAGCGGTCTAATTCAATAAATTACAAAATCCAAATAGTGGCTTGGAGATATTAACATTTTAACGTTTCACTCCTCAATGAACTGAAAATGGTCAAGAAAATAAATATTTAGGTACTATAGCATGCCTAACATCACGATATTGGTATTTTTAGGATTCCGTACCACAAACGGAAAAACGGAACCCTTATAAGATCATTTCATTGTCCGTCTGTCAAAACCGTTTCTCTCAGGAACGCGTGGAGTTATCAAGTTGAAATTAATATCAAATACACAAGCCTACAATTTTTTGAAGCAGCGAAAAAATCAAACTTCTTAATTAACGCAATCAAAAGATACGGGCTGTTATGTTCCGGAATTAAAACCAATAAGGTAATTCCCGTTGACCTAGAATCATAAAATTTGGCAAGAAGCAATGTCATGTAGCATAAGTAGAGGAAAAAAACTAAAAAATTACCTGTGATAAACTATTTACATAGGTACCAACAAAGTAAGGAATCCTCGACGATGCGCGAGTCCGGCTCGCTTTGGCCGGTTTTTTTTAATACTATCAATCTTATCAATTAAATTTAAATGTAGCACAGCACAAGACATTGAAATGAAATGTCATCAATTAGGGCCAGGGTGTTTCGAAAAGGCAATAATCGAAAAGTGGGCTGAAGCATTATCCGCCAGGAATTTTCTGCAAAAGTGTTAGACGCGGATAGGAACCGTCCTAAATCATCTCGATATCGGTTAGAAAATTCAAAGTGACAGATTTTTCATATTCGAATAGATTGCACACCGTACACCAGCCTACAGTTCTGGACATAAATCTAGTCTAATACAGGTCTATTTACATACCGACGGGGCGGGAACGACACGTTCTTGTGAAGGGGAAATGGTGCGATTTATTTGAAAATGGTTTTGCGTGGGTAATTAGAATAATAATGTGGTCGGTAGGAATATTATTTGAGTTATTTAATGTGGGTGTTGACTGGTTTAATTATTTATTTACTGGATTCATAATGGTCTAGCCTAGCATTTACATATTAAACCTATTTTGAAAAGAAGATGAGTAGACTTTTAATGGTTCTAGTAATTTGAGGTTCACATTGCGCAATAATTAATTAGATTTCGTGAATCATTACATTCTTTACTTATGTTGGATTTCTTTTAATCAACAAAAATGATGTTAACACAATTTATCTATATACAATTATTATCCAACTAACTATTTACAACAGACTAATTGTTCGTGATTTACGAGTTGGTCGTAGGTTCGAAACTACTTTACTTTGTGTAAATTATTTCATCGTGAGGAAACTGGAATGTCCTGGAACCAAAAAATCCAAAGACATGTGATATCTACCAACCTACACTGGGCCCGCGTGGTGAATTATGGCCCAATCCCTCTCACGCGATGAGTAGACTTTGAACGGTTCTAATAAGTTGAGGTCCACATTGTGAAATAAATAAAAAAAAGTTTATTGATACAAAATACATTTGTCTTACAATACCAATACATAAAAGGGAGGGTTGGTTACTATTTTACATCTATTCTATAAGTGTAATACGAGATCACTATACTTATCTGCCGTAAAAACAGTACCTATCCTCCAATTTAGAACTAAAACTTTTGTAAGAATCCATTTTCATCTCGTATCGTCTCCGTCACGTCCTGTGTAAACGGCTCATGAAATCCATGCACAGGTATGCTAGAGACAGCACGTTGATATATAGGGATGTAGCGACGATGCTATTACCGCCCAAGTGTACGCAACGCAATTGTACTTGATTGCTTCGTAATGTTACAAGTGATGCTAGCACAACACTAGTCTCTAGTGTTGTGCTAGCATAACTTGTAGGTGCATTGTCAACTTGGGTTGTAACTTCGATGGTCCAATTTCGGTTAATACATTCACTGCCAAAATTATAATTATACCCACGTAAATGTTCTTCAAAACTCACCAGCCCACTGATCTTCAGAAATCTGAGGACCTTCAAAATGTGAAACTGTTCATTTGAATCGAGAATCTCGGTTCAAATGAACAGTTTCATCTACTCCACTGTTGATTTCGTAACAGTGGTCTGTAAGTAGTCTTTATTTATTAAAAGTTTTTCATCACTATGATCAACAGAGTAATTTCATAACACATTTACAGTGGGCATACTTTTCAACATGACGATAAATTAAATAAAAATCATTCTGTCATTTAAGTTATTGAGCAGTAGATGATTCAGACATATGAAACAATGGATAAGCAATATTTTCCTTCAAAATCTTTCAGATTGTGATTGAAAGTGTTTTACGCAATATGGGTGCTTTACTTTATCATAATGACAATTCTACACACAAGTGACTTTAACTAAGGTCTATCCCTGCTTTAGGCTGTAGAAACCAACGCTTCTAACAGAATAGAATATAATACTCTTTATTTTGTACACCATATAAATTACAGATATAAAAAACGTGTGGGGTCGGGGTACCCCGGTAGGAACGAAGTTCAATATGAAAATCCAGGATGCTAGATAGGAAAAATTAAACAAAAAATCGTAGCCGCCATCTTGGATTTTCATTTCGACCTTGTTGTCAGCTTCAGTACCCTCGGGAACCATGAAAACTATCCTCTCTCTCTCTCTTTCTCTGTCATCATCTGCCTAGCCTTTTCCCAACTATACTGCAGTCGGCTTCCAGGCTAACCAGATGCAGGCTGAATACCAGTATTTTACATGGAGCGACTGCCTATCTGACCTCCACAACCCGTTACTGGGTAATATGATACCTCTTGGTACTGGGTATTATGATACCTCTTGGTAAGACTGGTTGTCAGACTTTCCGGCTTCTGACTACCCGTAACGGCTGTCAAAGATCCACGAATGACAGCTGGGACCAACGGCTTAACGTGCTTTCCGAGGCACGGAAGGGTCTCGGTATGTAAAGATGGTCACCCATCCACAGACCAACCGGGGCAAGCGTAGCTTAACCAGACCGATCGACCTGTGTGGCTGTTATTATTTAGCCAAGGACCCCTCTCTCTCTCTGTCTCTTCAATTATGTCACAATAAAAAGTCACATGGGGCGGAAAACACTTTTTTGTTACGTTACAATTTCAAAAGGTGTGGTGTTGTCGCAAGCAAAAAATAAGTAAAGAAACAACACAAACCTCGCAACTACAGAAAGCTAGTCTGGTCTCGAAACATGTACATCAAAACAGCTAGGAAATGACTAATTCTAATGCACAGAGCGGGCTGGCAACGCGTGCACAATTATTATTGTAATAACATACTGAACGCTGGCGGGAATAGCTTCGAGATGGCAATTTGTGTGTTGATTGATGTAGCGTTAGGTGAACATCAAATTGTTGCTAGTCTGTCTTATACAGGGTGTAATTTGAATCACCGTTATCCTCTTAAGGGGTCATTGTACTCATCATTATGAACAACTTTCACCCAAACCTGAAATTGTGAAAAAAAAATCAGCTGTTCCCTACATTTATGTTCGCATAACTCTTCAAAATGTAGGGAACAGCTGATTTTTTTTCGCGAATTTTAGGTTTAGTTCCATAGTAAGAGTTGTTTATAATGATGAGTGTAAGGAAAGGTATATTGGTGATAAAAAGAAACAAACTAATTCTATAGAAATTTGGCACTAAACAAAAAGACACTTTTATTTTATTACATTATTTATTGTTTGAAGTAAACATTGGGAATAGTTTGTCTAAACAAAAATCTGATAATTTTGAGAATAAATGTTAATTTAATACATAAGAAGTCTGAGGTAAAGTTGGCGACACAGTCCGGTAGATTGGTGATATAGGGGTAGTAAATTGGTATGGTAGATCGACACACTTTCACTCTTGTAAGTTTCAGTTTTTACTAAATTTAAATTTTGGCCGATCACTGTCTCTTAAGATACAGGATTCTTCCTAGTTTAAGAGACAGGGTTCATTATTTTTGTATGCATAGACCTTGTTTTGTTTGGTAGACCCAATTCTCCTGTGTACAAGCAATGTTTTTTTATGCTTATTCTATTGTATTGACTTGTTCTGAACTGTGTCTGTGTGTATTTATTTATTTTTTTGGATAAATATAACAATTTTATTATTATTATTATTATATTATTAATTTGGTGATAGTATGTAAATTGGCTATATAATCAGATCTTTTAAACTTAAAATAAAAAAAAAAGTTTGGCCCTTTAATAAATATCATTCATGTAACGATCACATCTATAATACGAGATAGCTGTTCCTCGGGATCAGTATCTTCGATAGATGACGATAGCTGATGGCAAGAAGTTCTCCCGTCCAGCCACTTCAGCAAGATCATAGGCATATTTTCTAATTTGATAAACGGTAAGCCCAAAACCCCAATTCTTGCATTTCTATAATATAATTGTAAAGTTTTAACTCTAAGTCACAAGATAAT